>PVHP010007229.1:0-57529 GCA_004024765.1 Zapus hudsonius
TGTTAGTTTGTCCTCCTCTTTGTTGGACTTTCCAGTTCTGCCACCTCGTCTTCCAGGTTAGATATTCTGTCCTCTCCTTGACCCATTCTGTTGATGAGACTTTCTACAAAGTTTTGTGTTTGACTTACTGTTTTCTTTCATTCCTAGCATTTCTGATCAGAATTTCTTCATTATTTCCACTTCCTTAATCATATTTTTTAACAACCTCCCTATTTCCTTAAGTTGACTTCCTGTGTTCTCTTTCTGGAGTTTGATTTCTTTGAACAAATTTATAATCATTCTTTTGAATTCTTTGTCAGGCTTTTCATCTAAGTCAGTCTCACTGGAGGTCATTTCTGATGGATTTGTAATTTTGGGTGGAATTATCTTGTCTTGATTTTTTGTTTCTTGTATTAAAATGTAGATTTTTGCAGCTTGAGTTAATTCAATGCTTGGTTTTCTAATTATCTGCTGTATTCTTAGATGTATAGGTCAGAAGTTCCATATCTTCAGGGTGGGAGCCTAAGATGCCAGGTGTGGCTCTTATATTTCTCCCAAAGTAACAACAGAAGAGACCCGATGTGTTGTAGTTGCCTGCTCTGCAAATATTTGAGTAGACTGTGTGTAGCAAAATACAGTCCTAATATCCAACTGGGCAATATGTGCATATAAATAAGACCTGCAGGGTTTTTATACAAGAGTGGGGATTAAACAGGTAACCTAACACAGCCAAAGTTCCTCAGGGTGTATGTTAACTCACACTCTTAATCCTGTTGACTGGGAAGCTGAGATTCCTGGTCTATAATGGGCTCCAGGTTGGCCTAGGGTCAAGTGAGACCCTGTCTTCAAGAAAGACAGAAGAAAAAGGCAAAAAGGCCCTATAAATCAAGAGATATCCAAAGTGACAACTTCACTCTTAAAATCAGCTTATTTAAGAATGGCAAAGCTGACAAATGTTCATCAATCAACTGACATGGAAGCTGCAATTAGCACTTCCAGTGCAGGTCTATATACCCGGCCTTGGGGTAGGTATTGCCCCAGTGTAAGAGGTCCTATTACCTTTTGGGATGGCTTCTGTCTCACCTATGCTGAGTGTGAGGCTGGTTTCTTCTTTGTCACACTGTGGGCTCGTCTAAATTGATTGGGTCCATGGATCTTCTGTTTAGCTCGGCTGTGCTGGATGCTGTGTGGCTGGGGGTGGCTCTGGCCCCTTGGGGTCCCCAGTTCTCCAGAAGTTCCTGATGCTGTCAGTTGGGTGAGGGGAGGGTACCTGAAGCTGTTGAGGATCTGCTGGGCTGGTCCCTGGTATCTCCTCCTTCAGGAGCTGCCAGTTGGTCTCTGTTGTCTTTTTCGGGTCCTCCCTTCAGCCCCAGTGTGAGTGGTTTGTCCAGGCTCAGGCACTGTACCTTTTGGATGGCTTCGGTGATATTTTTAACAAGAGCCATCTGAAGCAAGGACAGACTTATTCCCTTCTTATAACTATAAGCTCTTAAAACAAGATTTCTTTCTTTCCTCTCCAGTGACTGCTTACTTAAAAATGTTTTTAGGGCTGGACAAATGGCTCAGACGTTAAGGTACTTGCCTGCAAAGCCTAAGGACCCAGGTTCAATTCCCCAGTACCCATGCACATCCAGATGCACAACATGGGGCATGCATCTGGAGTTTGTTTGCAGTGGCTAGAAGTCCTGGCATGCCCATTCTCTTTCTCTTTATTTCTCTCACAACATGAAGATAAATAAAGTATTCAAAAATATTTTTTTAAATGTTGATTTCCCCTTTGTCTCTGTGAAGGAAGAATATCGGCTTTTCCCTTTGCTATTAGTTCTTGGCACATAATGGGAAAGGAAGGTGTGAAAAATGATTATTGCCAAATTTAGGTTGTTGTGTTTCTCCCATATTAAAAGCCTGTGTTGTCTCTGCATTGAGACCTGACTACAAGCTGAAGCTGGGATGGAAGCAGCACCCTCACAAGTTACTTCCACCTCTGCATTCTGTCACCTGATAGCTCTGAACCTCAGCTTTATTTTGGAACTGCCCAAAGACAAGCTCTTCCAAGATGTACTATGGACCCTCTTGCAAAAGTTTTATAAAGCAAAAATATGACTAATGAACACCAAACCAGTGACATGCCTCCCAGCTTAGTGCCACAGGCTGAATCTGGTTAGTGGTACCTAACCCTCCATCCCCATCCTTACACTAACGGTAACACCCTCCCCCCATCAACACACACATTTACCAGAAGAAGGAAAATAAACAGACTGCAGGTATCAGGTAAACTCCACCTGGTATCCAGGAAATAATGACTAAAGTAAGTATCACAATCATCACACAGAATGCTTCTTACAAGATCTGTACTGAGTTTCCTACGACGCCAGTCACAGAGCAGCTCATTGTGGGATCCATAAGGAGACAGCAAAACCTAAACCCTTGCAAATTAAGAGGCTAAAGCCTAGAAAACCAAGAGTCAGGACCAACGGCTTCCCCTACAGCAGTCCCAGCTTGCCCAGTGGTACTGCTGGCATGGGCACTGGAGCCTGCATTTCTGCTTGAACAGGGGTGAACGGTGCCTTCCTTGGCACCACAGCTCTCCTCCAGCCTTTGATGCCTGGGTCTGAACTGCATCTCTGCATTCTGTGGACGAACATAGCTCAAATCAATAGTGTTACGGTCCTACAACTCTCCTTTCACACTGTCCCTAATGCTTAACAATTGTCAAGTTTGCACTAAAATTGATCAGTAACAGGGGGCCTTTTCTCTTAGGGTCCCTCTCAGTATAACCTCCCACCAGCTCCTGGGTCCCCCGGAGGAAGCCAGATCCTCATTGATTCCTATCAGATTGCAAGAAAGCTTGCCCTGACTTTCCCCAGTTACCTAAGCCGGCAGGCATCTTGCTGCGTGTCCTTAGAGACCGGGGCTCCGCTCAGGCAGAGTGTCTAGACGGCATTCATGACCCATCTGTCTGGCACGGCCCAGCGGATGGCAAACTCTATTAGAACTGAAACCATTTTTCCCTCCTCCCCCCCATTCCTCTTTCCCTTTGCAAAGCAGAAATCTGACACTGAAAATTACTATCATTGTTGCAATTCTCAAAATAGCACCACCAGACTTTCATTAACATCCACGCTAGACTACTAAATATTTAAAGAAGAGGATAAATTTCATCTGAAATGGGACAGCCCCCCCTGCACACACACACAGGAGAGCAGTAACAATCAAAATGTAAATCTAAGAGGTTGTTTTTATAGGAGTAAATTTAATGTCACAGCAGGAGGAAATGACGCCTGGCGTTTATTAAAACTCCCTCCAAACTGTGCTTCACCTTCCTTTATTTGAAGACACAATTACCATTCAAGAACCTATAAGTTTTTAATTGATCCGAAAGCTGTCTTGGAGAAACAAAAGCAGCAAACAAAAGCACAGGATGGGGGAGGGGAGCGGAAGCCAGGCCTCCGCCCCTCATGGCTCACCCAGCCCCCACCCACAGCACCCAGGTGGAAGTTCGTTGCAGTTATGAAACCAGCCCAGAGGCCTGCAGAGCTACCTCGCTTCAAATGCTACCCTGGATCACTGTCAGTCAATATTTATTTTGCCATGATTTTAAAAAATTGTCTTAGGTTGATATTATACTCACCAAATTGCCCTCTAAATAACTATTTATTTATGTATGTTCATTTATCTATGTTCATGCCCGTATATTAACACTATTCTCACTTTGGGTTAGAGAAGCCCCTCTATTCAGATGTCAGTGACCACTGGGGGAGACTCAAACTCTTCAAGGCGCTGAGAAGTGACAGTGGAGTGCTCAGCACTGAGACTCTGTCACACTCTCCCAGGCTCAGGACCGTTGCGGAAGACGCTGTGAAGAATGTCAGGCGTGCTCTGGAAAGCTATCATCCGGACAGGGAGGAGCAGGTGCATTCATGACCCCACGGTGGCTGTCGTTACCTGCGTAAGACCTGCATCATATTGTCCCCTCAACATGCTGTCATGGATGAAGGAGACGGGAAGGAAGGAAGGAGGAGAGGAAGAAAGGAAATGACGTCAAAACAGAAGAGGGAGTAGCTGAGAAGAAGTCCAGTGGAGGTGAGCTGAGGGCGTGTGCTGGGAGGGATTATAATCAGGGCACACTATATATGAATGGAGGTTGTCAAAAATGTTTTTAATAAAATAAAATATTTTTAAATTTAAAAAGAAAGAAGGGCTGGGAGTAGTGGCACACACCTTTAGTCCCAGCACTGGGGAGGCAGAGGTAGTAGGGATTTCGGTGAGTTCGAGGCCACCCTGAGACTACAGAGTGAATTCCAGGTCAGCCTGGGCTAGAGCGAGACGCTACCTCGAAAAACCAAAAATGAAAAAAATAAAAAGAATGAAATGAAATGAAACAAGGAAGGAAAGAAAGAGGACAGAACAGCTGCTTCACTGCCAAGAAGCCTCAAGGACTGGCCTTGACCAAGACAAGCCACAATTAATCACTAGGCAGACGAAAGATCCAGAAACTCCTCAGTCACCATCCTCAGATACAATACAACCAGCCCGAGGACCCTTGTAAGGGACTCAAACCTTACACCCAGGTCACAGACTAGTACCTGGATGAGCAGAATCCAGGGCAGGGCAGCTTGTCAACTAGAATAAAATCCTCCAGGAACTCAACAGACTCAATGACACCTGACACACTGGGGCTCCTGGGTTAATGCTTCATAATCTATTTGAAAATCCAGCAAGAAACCAAGAATATCATAATCCATGTATGAACAGTTATCACATAAACTATATGAGTTATTTTCTTGTTTCTGTGGACAAAAAATAGCAGGCAAAAAGCAACTTGAGCAAAGAAAACGTTTAATTCCGTTTCCAATCCCATCATGGTGGGGAAGGCTGTCCAACAGGAGCAAGAAGCAGGCTCTTCACATCCACAGGCAGGAAACAGAGGCGAAGAGGAAGCCTGACGGCTGGAAAACCTCAGGCTCGCCCCCAGTAAGGCTCCACCTTCTAAGGGTTTCACAACCTTCCCCAGCAGCGCCACCAGCTGAGGATCAAGAATTCAACATGTGGACCTACGGGGGACATTTTGCATTTACATCACAAATAAACAGTTGTTCCCGGGAGCACAGGTAACTTGAATGACCCTTCAGAACAGCAGATTGTTTGATCTTCATTTCCCAACTCCTACAAACTGTTTAAGAGCTAAAGAGTAAATCCTTCTATTACCAGAAAACAATACCATTCAAGGCAGGGGGTGAGGAGGTGGGAGACACCAAAAGATAAACACAGACACAGCTGAGTTCCTTATCTCAGCAGCAGCAAGTTCTGGCCCTGTGACTGAATTAATTATCTAATCTCTCTGAGCACAGCGTTCCTATGAATCCCTTCCAGGATGGTTTTGAGAGATATGGATGAGATGATAAGCACAAACAGCTGGTACCCAGCACATGGCAGCTGGCTTCCTGCTCATCTCACCCCCTCCCCAGGAAGCTGCAGACTTCAGATAGATGATATTTACTGTGTATTTACTCTGTGCCAGGCATTACTCTAATTGACAGGTCTGCGCTACTTTGTTAAATCTCAGAACCAGCCTTTCGGTGAGAACCCAATGTACAATTTTTATTTTATAAAGGATCAAATCAAAGTACAAAGAACTGAGCAACCTGCCAACGCCACAGCAAACAATGTCTCTCCAAGTGCAATTCAGAACCTAAGACTTCATGTTCTAGTTTAAAGTACAACCAGGTCCTGGTCATTGTTGACAATGTCTGTTACTCTGTGCCCACAGGAAGGTATGCTTTTCAAGAAACACTGTGAAACCCAGGGCTTCATCAACCAGCCAAAGGGAACCTGTTGGGTGATAGTAATCAAGTTCCCAAGCCTACATATCCATGCACCATAGACACTACACACACTGTCTTGCACACACATAAGCTCACACATAATCATGCAGATCCTAAACACATACCTGCACACTCACACATGTACACACCACAGATTTACACACATACACACACCCATACTTCTTTATGGTCCAGTGAGAAGCATTTCACAGTTCTCTGGGGTTGATACAAATATTCAGAAACCAAATATATCTGTCTCTCCAGAGTTGCTGGATTGGCGAATCTTGATGGATTATAAAGCACGAAGTCTACCATGTTGTAGGTCCCAGAGTAAATCTTTAGGCCAGGGTAGGCATATACCTGGGTAGTCTGGGTGCTGTGCACACTGAAGGGCAAATAATTGAGAGAGGGCAGATCTCATGTCATCTTTTCTTTATCTTATTATTCAGGCCACCAGGATAATATAAGTATTTTTAACCCCCAGTTTCACTAGCAGGGCCATGCAGACAAATGCCTTGTCATTTTCTGGTTAGACTTGAATTTTCTAAAAACCATAATTCATCCATTCACTAGACTGCCCCATACATTGTATATGCCATGTACTATGGTGGCGGGGGATCAAAGGGTCCAGCAGAAACCTTACATGCCTAGTACTTTGAAGGTCGTGCATACAGAATGCTTGCAGAAGCAGTGAAAGAATACTTTTCCAGTGTCTACTATGTACAGTCACTGCTCTGTGAGGGGCATTAGGGTTTACAGCATCGGAGCCATGGTCCCTGCCTTCAAAGAGCCTAACAGCCTATGAGAATTACACCTGTGCACATGCTAATTATCAGAAAGAACATACAGTGCCTCAAGACAGGCAAAAAGTGCAACAGCTTCCAAGAAGGACCAAGTACTTTTGGTTATGCCGGAGGGTTAGGAAGGGTGACCCACTTGACCTACCGGATAGATGGTCAAATCACTAAGACACAGGAGCCGGCCTGGAATCGGAGCACGATCGTAGCAGCAGTTTGGTGCTCTGTGGAGTTTGAGAGGCTTGTAAAGCGGCCTCAGTCTAAGCTATAGGTAAGGATGGGGGGGGGGTTGTGTCACAGTATGATGTCTGGAAATGCCAAAACCAAGGTCATGGAGGGACAGCTGTGGGCAGCTGGACTGCAGAGGGGCTGTCCCAGAGAAGAGAATCAGGCAGTCATCTTGTGATTCCCAGAGAACAGGGAGCCTGAAAAAAGGGACTAAACTTTGGGGAGAAGACAGGTCTAAGAAGAAGCAGGAAGAATTGTCCACCAGACTAGGCAATGAACAGGTGAGCCCAGAAAAGGCAGCTTGGAGAGGCTGGGCCAGCTGACGAAGCAGCTGAGGCTGTGAATGGCAGGTGGAAGGAGCTAGAGTGGAGGTGAGTGGTGAAAACAGAGAGGGGTCTGCAGGCAGACTGCAAAGATTCACCGGGGTACCAGAGTCCCACACCTGATAGACGCAAGGCCAGCCCAGCCTCAGCACAGGGCAGTGGGCAACCATGGGCCTCTGGGGAGAAGCTGGACAGTAAGATACAGGGTCTGCTGGGTAGGCTCAGCAGAAGTCAGTGAGCTCAGGATGAACAAGGCCACAAGAAGACACTTCAAGACGCCATCCAGAGGAAGGCCAAAAAAGGGGCAGGTGGACGCTGAGAGAAAGGAAGAACTGAGCAGGTGCGGTCACAGAGCAAGCAGGTGTGAGTGAGTGAGCACCTGGGACCCTTGGGTGCTAGACTCAGGACTGTTGGAATGAGACTTGGGAGTTGGTTGCCCAAATGAAGCAGAAAGGGTTTCCACAATGGTTCACTGTAGGCCACAAACTCATTTTAACTGCCCAGTCTGCAGTAACATAACAAAAATCTCATTGGTCACTTAAGGAACAATAGGAGAAACTGTCCATTTTTCAATTAGCTCATGATATGTGACATACACTTCAGGTGATCAAACGGATGATGAGTTACTCTTCATAGATGCATCACCACTATTTAACGTGGGCGGGGGGGGGGGGAGTAGAATGAAGTGATGAATGTTTTGCACATAAGGGTAACCAGACACAGTATGCCTGATGGAAACAACTACACCCCGTGAAGCATTTTACACACACACACACACACACACACACACACACACCCCTTTCATGACTGACTCTCCAGACCTCTTGATCTACTTAGCAAGAGACAGATAAAGCAGATTTAATGACACTGTTAGAAAGTAGCCAGAATAACCCATTTTGGAAAGTCTACAAAACAAACAAACAAAAATCACAGGGGGAAAGGGAGGAAAATCTGGGAAAGTAGGTCCAGAAGACAAAGCCACAGACTGAGAAAGTTCTTAGGAAATACATCCACCCATCACAATGCTCTGACCCTGGTCCTGCTTTAAACAAACCACAGAAAGAACAAATTAAAACACTCATTTGGAAAACAGAAGACAGAAGAGGTACCACTGGAGGAATAAGGGTTAACCAACTTCCCTCCCCGCCCCCCATTTATGAGATAGCTGGACAATGTCCACTCTAATATGATATTTGATGATTTTAGAAAACTATCTCCAGTGCTTACTGAAATAAAGATCTAGTAGCTGTGAGCTCTGTTTAGGTTTTCTGTATGGTCCAAAGTTCTCATAAAAACACTTGGAAGATAGAAAGTTGCCAGCTAGTAGGCAGTAGGTACAACTTGGTGCCTGAAGGTATCTGGTGTTTTAAAAATAGCAGGATGCCAGTCCTTTGGGGAAAACACAATTGAAGGAGGAAAGAAACCAATGGCTTCAGATTATAATATGTTGAATTTTATCTTATGTTGTTGTCATTACCCTAACTGGCTTTGAAGGGGAAAGTTTCTTTCTGGAAAAGTTCTGAAGTTAAAATCCTAGCTTAATTGGGTACACTTTGTTAGCTCTAGTTCATTAGTTTTGAGACTCAGTTTTATGAGGCCACCTGCCAGAAAGGATAAGTAAAGATAAGTAAGGGTGAGAGCCGCTTCACTCCCTGCTTCCCCTGCTTCAGATTCTCTCAGTTAATTGGAAATTCCACTAGTGCTGAAAGTGAGCCGCCATTCCTGCTGGCAGCTGGCACTTTTGGACTCTGGGCTTCCTTGGGAGGACCAGGGCTCACATCGCTTAAGGAACATCAGTTTGCTGAGACTCTGAATGTACACGGTTCTTTCCAAATTGCGTAGTCTACGGCTTCTAAGACAGCATGGAATCCAGCTCTCCCACCCCAAGATGTGGCCAAGAGGCCCTGAAGTACGATACCACAGGAAACTCCCAGCTTGGCACAAGCAGTGGGTTTGCTGAGAAAGCCCGAGAGTAGTGCTGACCTTCAGAGCCCAGCAGACCGAAACCAGTGCATGCTGGCTCCCCTCTGGACCCAGCCCAGTTTCCAGCTCTGTCTCCTGCAGCCTGTCTTGTGGTCCACCTTCTCTGTCACTTTGTGTCCTTCTATTCCCAGCCCAGACAATCCCTGCAACAACCCAGGACACCTCCTCCCTGGTAACTAGTGCAACCAGGATTCTCTCCAGCCTTTTAAACCCCCACTGCTATGGAATGCTCAGTCTGTTCCCATGCTCGTCTGCGAGTGTTCATAGTCCCCCAAACCCCAGCTTTATGACGGCAGCATCTGTTTCCTCATGCCTCGGATCATAATCAGACATGTAATAAATGACCTTACTTGTATGTTTAATGCTCGGGAGTGTAACATTTTGATAGAGGAGACAAAGAAAAAGTGTGGGGAGACCTAGGAATTTGGGCTGTCAGCATATTCTCCCTTCCAGACATTTAATGCTAGCTGAGTCCTCCATATCTAATCAGAACTGTTTGGGTCTCATAGTAAAATAAACCGCCTAGTCAATGGATATCCAGCCATCGTTATCAGATGACCCCCCCAAAAAAAACCCTAGATCTAGGTTCCAACATCATTATCTGATGGGAAATACTGCTTATAGCTACTATTATTATTCTTTTGTTATGATTTGTATTGTTACCCTTTAAAAAAATTTTTTTTGGGCTGGAGAGATGGCTCAGCAGTTGAGGCGCTTGCCTGCAGAGTCTAACAACTGGAGCTCCATTCCCCAGTACCCACATAAAGCAAGATGCACAAAGTGGCACGTGCATCTGGAGTCTATTTGCAGTGGCTGGAGGTCTTGGAACTCCCACTCTCTCTGTCTCTCTTCTCTCTATCTCTCTCTGCTTGCAAATAAATAAAAATATTTTAAATATATATTATTTATTGAGTTGTGAGAGATAGAACAGAGAGAAAAAGACTAGGCTTGTCAGAGCCTCTTGATGCTCCGGATGAGTTCCAGACACATGAGGCATTTTGCGCATCTGGCTTTATATGTGTACTGGGGAAATCAAACCTGTGCTGGCAGGCTTTGTAAGTAACCACAAAGCCAACTCCCAGTCTGTCGCAGTCAGCCACACGCCACTGGGATCAATCTCCAAACGATTTATTCAAGCTACAGATCCAGGGGAAGTCCCATAAAAGTGAAAGAGGCTGGTCCTTTTTCACAGGTCCAAGCAGAGAGAAAAACCCATCACCAACACCACCCACACAACAGCAAACAGGCAGGAGAGCAAGGAGAGAATTCTTTCACCTTTATATAGCCTTAGGGTGGGGTCTTGCAACCCTATCCCAGACTTAATGGCTTCCTGAGTTTCTGGAATTTCCTTCCTGCACTGCCCACACAGGAAAGGATGTTTACTTCTAGCTCCTTTGAGCTTCTTGACATCCTGCCCCCTACTGAGAGGCTGCCTTCCTATAAACTTCCTCAGAGACCCACCCAAGATCACTTGAAAGGTCAAGTTGACATCAAAACTTAACCATCACACAGCCCCTTAATGTTAATTTTATGAATAAAAAATGATAAGACAGCTGAGCACGGATGAACACCTGAAACCAATACCAGAATCAGAAAATTGATTCTAGCTCTTCCAGAGTTCCAGAAGATTCCTTCCTCCTTGCTTCACCCGAAGTGTAGTCAAATACTACAACATTCCATATTCCCTTCAGGAGGGAACAAAGTAGGTCAAATAAGCTAATTCCATTCTTAAATGGGAGCAAAAAATCAGCACTACTTATTTTCTGAAGTGCAGCATTTTATAGACAAGACTTCCCGTGATGTGATATTTTAACTTCTTCAATATGGGGAGGAAGGCAAGAGTTATTGGCAGCAATAGCACTCTGGAAGGCACATTGCCCATCTGCTGTAAAGATGCATTTATAGCAGGTCGTGGTGGCACATGCCATTAACCCCAGCACTCAGAAGGCAGAGGTAGGAGGATCACTGTGAGTTCAAGGCCAGCCTGGGACTACAGAGTGAGTTCCAGGTCAGCCTGGGCTAGAGTGAGATCCTACCGAGAAAAACGAAGCATTTGCAGATGATCCAATAAAATGCACTAAAAACTCACCAATGGAGAGCCTCCGAGACTCATTACAAAGACATCAAGAGGAAATCAAATAGCTATTGTTTACTCTTCATTCTTGTTGATCAGGTAGGGGGACAACCTGTTTTCATTCCCTATTAGCAAGCAAGTGCCTTTCACCACTGAGCCAGGTCCTCAGACTCTCATCCCACGTTAGGTTAGCCTCTACTTTGATGGGGTGGGAGTGGGCGGGGAAGGAAGCTACAGCGTTCTCCAGAAATGCCTGACCACAAAGAACAGGTAAACTGCAACAATCTCAGGGTTAGTCTCCCTAGTGACAAACAGGCCTCCCTCCCTCTGGTGCTTCTAGAATCCAGGGAAAGCAGCACAGAGGCAGGTGTTCAGCTAGCAGAGCCTCCTGCTGGCATGCTTCCAAGGGGACAGATGAGTGGGAAACACCCAGGAGTTCTGAGGATGCACTCGCATTTGGATGCCTGCAAACTCCTGTTGCCTTTGACGTGTGGCCCTGGCATTAATGGTAGATTATGCAACATTATGGTGACTTGCCTTTCCAAGATATGATCTAGTGTGTAGGAATGATGGTGGTGATGATGATGAATTATGATTACGTCAGCCCACTCTTCATGTATTTTATTAAATCCTCTAGCATACTTACGCAACAGAAGTTATTTCCACTTCACAGAGCCCAAGCCTTATTGGGCTTCAGTTATTTCCTTGAATGAAAGCAATATGCCTGGTGTTAAGACAGTCCCAGGGCCAGGAACGCAACCCAGCAGTACTCAGTAAGAGATGACTTCTTGGAAGGGTTGTCTCTGCCCTACGAGGTGCTCGTAATAAGTGTGGCACCTTAACTGTGAGGACTGATACACAGAAAGTAGAACCACCTGCCTGACTGCTAAGAAAGCCCTGTAGTCAGAACCCCAACCCAACAGTCCATCCAGCTCGGCACAGGAACACACTCTCTCACAGCACGTGTAAGTTGGGCCTGGTGATAGAGGCCTACTTGGGACTTTGAGGCAGGAGAATTACAAGTTCAAGGCCTACCTGGACGACAGAGTTCAAAGCTAGCCAGAGAACCATTCCTATGGAGATGGTGGTGGACTCTGAAAAGACTCAAAACTCATCAAAGCAGAAAATCAGAGGATGTTAAGAGATCCACATGAAAGGGGAATTCTAGCAAGTTCTCCAAGGCTCAGGGAACAAGTGTAAGAGCCACAGCGTGTGTGGGCATACTCTG
Source organism: Zapus hudsonius (assembly GCA_004024765.1). Taxonomy (NCBI): domain Eukaryota; kingdom Metazoa; phylum Chordata; class Mammalia; order Rodentia; family Dipodidae; genus Zapus; species Zapus hudsonius. The sequence goes on from PVHP010007229.1 coordinate 12,438, forward strand.
GGGTGCTGTCCTTCTGACCTGAACTGTTGGGTGCATTCATGAGCCCACAGTGGTTACTGATACCGCCAAGCACACACACAAGACAGCATGGTTCTGAGCCCATCAACATTTTGGCACAGAGGGCAGACAAGGACCCAAGGGAGGAGACAACCAAACAGGAAGGACTACCTTGAGGGGGGAGGATCCTCGGAGGCCGGAAAAAAAAAGGATAAAGGGACAGGACCGCAATCAGATGACTGTGATCATATATTAATTTTCAATAAAGATAAATGATTCTGGTTTTAAGGCAGCTTCGTAACAAGACCCTGTCTTAACTATGGATATAGCTCAGTGGTAGAACGCTTGTCTGGACACAGGAGGCCCTAGGTTCACTTTCCAATACAGCATATTTTTTTTAAAAAAAGCATATATTATGGTTTGAATGTGGGGCTCATAAACACATTTCTATTCATGGAAAAGGTGGGTGAGAGGAGACCCTGTGTGTTCCCCCCTGGCACACTGCCCGCTCATCCTCAAGTAGATGCCTCCCACTTTGTCCTCTCTTCCATCCTGGCACCATCCTCCCTGAGCCCCTGCCTATCAGGCCATCCAGATCCAGAGAACCAGAGGCCACAGGCTGGGCAATGCCCTGTGGGTAGCCAGTTGCACTATAGAAACGTAACCTGAGGAAAACACGGGCCTGTTGCCAAGAAAGCACATAGCCAACCCTAACCTTTGAAAAGTGTCTTCTCAGCAGATAAACATCGAACCTGCAAAATGTAAACTGACATTAAAAAAATCCCGAGGAAGCTAACACTTGCAGACTCTTGAATTTGGCAAGCACAAATAGTAGACTCACAACCAGAGCAGTCATGTTTGTATGGGGCACACGTATCTCTCCCTGAACACGGGAATGCGGGAAGATAGGATGGTTTCTTTTCTTAAACCCTCTCCAAATTTGCAGCGTTGGCACTTACATAGTCTGATTTCCATAGCAACTTTTTAAATCTTTGTCCAAGATAACTCTTCAAAATAATATTGGTCAAGGTAAGAAGAAATGCCCTCAGGAAGAAGAACCTGTGAAGAGGACTGATTTAGCTTTTTATCACTGTGACAAATACTTGAAATAAACCAACCTAAAAAAGAGGAGATGTTTCGCACAGTTCCAGAGGCTTCACTCCATAGGCGACCAGCCTTATTGCCTTTGGGCCTGAGGCGAGGAACACATGGGGAGCGCAACTGCTCATTTTATGGCATCGAGAAAGCAAGAAAAGCTGAGCGTTTTGGCTGACGCCTGTAATCTCAGCACTTGAGAGGTTAAGGCAGGAGGATTGCCATGAGTTTGAGGCCAGCCTGGGATACATGTCAAGATATTGTCTCAAAACAGCCAAAAAGAAGCCAACAGGCCCAGGTCACAGTGTCTCCTTTCAAGGTATGTCCTTGTGTGACCAGAAGACCTCCATGCCTAAGGGTCAGCATGGTCACCGTGCTGCTTTGGGGAGATTCTCACCCTCGACCTGCTCCACTCGGCCCAAAGAAGAATAGAAAATAATGGTGCCTAAGAGAAGCCAGTCATGCCAAGGTTGCAGTCTTTCTTCCTCCTTGTCATAAAAGCCATGATATCAAAAACCACTGAATTTCAAATTCTGATTTCTCCTGTTCAAGTGTGAAGTTCAAAGCCTCAGGTTTGGGGATTCACACTCGAGTTCTTTTTTCCCCATCTAGTTTCTAATAGAAAAGCACACCGCAACCTTCCAATGTCTCCAGGAAATGTTTGTATTTTCTTGATGTACCTTCCCCAGACCTGTTTTACGTATTAAAATTATTTCTGAAGTTCTATAAAGCTTGTAAGAATGCTAAATAAATACATGCGTTCTTAGACTCAACCAGGGCTCCCAGACCAGCAGCAAAGACCTCTTTCTACAAACCACAGGGTCGGTGACCTCTCTGCGAGCGCCCTTTCCATCCCGAAAGAAGAAAGCGTTTCCTCGGCTGAACCGGAAACCAGGGCCCTTTCCATCCCAAGGAGCCCTTCTCCCGGCGGCTGGAAGACACCGTCAGTCATGGCGTCGCCACGGTGAGTCAGAGAGACTTACAGTTGAAGATGCCCGGAGGCGGGTGCTCGGTCACCAGGAGACAGTTGTCCTCGTCGCTGTGGTCCCCGCAGTCGTCCTGTTGGTCACAGACCAGCGAGCCGAGACGCAGGCACTTTCCGCTGGTGCAGGCGAAGGCGCACTCTGGAGAGGCACAAGGAGAACCCGCGTTAGCGCAGGCGCAGGCGTGGGCTCGGACGCAGCCGAGGGCGCTCGGACGCCCAGGACCACGTGGACGCGTGGAGAGAGCTGGAGCGATGGTTAAGGTGCCGGCCTTAAAGCCTAAAGGACCCAGGTTCCATTCCCCGGTACCCATGGAAAGCCAGGTGTACGAGGAGGCGCACGCGGCTGGAGGTCCTGCTGGCACACCCGTTTTTGCCTGTTTGCAAATAAATAAATAAAATTTTTTTAAAAAGTATGGAGCCCACACCCAAGTCCCTGCTAATCATACTGAACAGGAATCCAATTCACTTTGATAGTACTCTTTTTTTTTTTAGTTTTTCGAGGTAGGGTCTTGCCTGAACTCCCAGTGATCCTCCAACCTCTGCCTCCTGAGTGCTGGGATTAAAGGCATGTGCCACCACACCCAGCAAAAATAAAATTTTGAATATAACACATTACTATAAATGTAAGCAATTAGATAAAGGAGATTCCAAAATGATATGTAATTGGTCATATAAAATATCACTCATGTATGTATATCTTATATTAAATATCATTTTGTACTTTGTATGCTCTTGCCTGGGAGCTCTGTTAGAGCTACCTTCTCACTGCTAGAATGAAACACCCTACCAAAACAGCTGATGGGAGGAAAGTTTTTATTTTGGCTTACAGACTAAAGGGGAAGCTTCATGATGGCAGGGGAAGGCACTGCATGAGCAGAGGCTGGACATCGCCTCTGCCACCGCAGGTGGAAAACCCCAGCAGGAGAATGAGCTGAGCTCTGGCAAGGGGGTGCTGGCTGCAACACCCCAAAGTCTGCCCCCAACAACATTCTCTCCAGCAAGGATCAACCTCCCAAATTGCCACAGCTGGGGAGCAAGCATTTAGAACACATGAGTTTATGAGGGACTCTGGATTCAAACCACCACATTCTACTCCTGGTTCCCAATAAACTCTGGACCATCAAGGTGTACAATGCAATGCATTCAGTCCAACTTTAAAAGTTGCCATAGTTTTTTATCAATCCCAACACTGTTCAAACATCTCCCTACTCCAAGAGTGAGCCTGTAAAGCTGAAACTACATAATGGCACAGAGTAAACATTCCCACTGCAGAAGATGGAGCTGCAAGGAAAGACTGAGCAAGAGTTTAAAACAGGGCAAAGATCAAGGCATCTCTTAGACCAGGTCTCAAATCCTTCCACATTCCTCCTGCTAAAAGGCCAAAAGTGACATAGACAGGTTTCTTCCTTTCTTCCTTCCTTCCTTCCTTCCTTCCTTCCTTCCTTCCTTCCTTCCTTCCTTCCTTTCGAGTGTTTAAAATAAATTTTAATGTTTCATCTTTTTTTTTTTTTTTTGGTTTTTCGGGGTAGGGTCTCGCTCTAGCCCAGGCTGACCTGGAATTCACTGTGTAGTCTCAGGGTGGCCTCGAACACATGGTGATCCTCCTACCTCTGCCTCCCGAGTGCTGGGATTAAAAGGCGTGCGCCACCATGGCTAGCTCTTAATGTTTCATCTTTAGGGATTTTTTGTTTGTTTGTTTTTTTCCTTTATTACCCATAAGTTAGATACACTGAGTGAGCAAATATTGTGTTGGAGTCCCCAGTTCCCCGATTCCCCTCTTCCCTGTCCCCAATCATCTGGATATCCTCCTCCGTGGGCAGTCTGGATCAGTCCATGGGGAGGGGGTTATGGACAGCCTAGGAGACAACCTGGTTCCACACCCTTTGTATGTTGTTACTGGGGGGGGGGTGATGCACAGACAGGTTTCTAACAGCAACAAACCCACTCTACTGGTACCTCAAAGCTGCTGATGGGAGGAAGGCTTTGTTTTGTCTGACAGTCTTACAGGGGAAGCGTCATGAGAGCCGGGAAAGCATGGCACGAGCAGAGCTGGACTTCCCTCCTTGGCATATCAGGCAGGAGAGTAAGCTGAGATCTGGCAAGGGGAAGCTGACTATCACGCCATCAGCCTGCCTCTAGCAGCTCACCTCCTCCAGCAAGGCTCCACCTCACAAACTGCCACCAGCTGAGGGCCACCACGAGGACCCACAGAAGCTGGGGAGAGTCATGCAGGACATCCACTTGTTAGATGGCTAATAGAAAGAGCCTCAGGAAAGGTCCTGCTACTACCTCAGCTTCTTCAGCTATCTGGAATAAGAGCAGTAGGCCTTGACCAAGTTCAAGATCATTTCCAACTGAGCATTCCAATAAAGTAAAATTCTGTAAGATGCTGGGCGTGAGTGCTCTAGTACCCTTTCCAGCTCTGCTAACTACTAGTGGGCTTCCACGAGACAAGGCTGTCCTGAGGTCCTGACCATAATCTTCAAAGAGAATATTAACCTGCCATAAAGAGACAGAACTCCAGACAAAGTCTTTTATGAACCTTTCTGGAAAAGGCTTTATAACTTAACATTCCAAGAGTACAGGAGACAAACATTACCCAGACACCCTGACCTTGTGTAGAATAATGTGTGAACAGAGCCCAATGCATGTGTGCAAGCTCCCATCTAGATGCACTGTCCAGGCTGGAAATGTGTGTGTGTGTGTGTGTGTGTGTGTGTGTGTGTGTGTGTGTGTGTGTGCTCAGTTATGAACTTTTTAAAGCAAAGTGCGTATGCTGAGTAATCTGTGTGAGACCTAACATCCAGCGTGCTATAAACAGTCACCTCTCTGGCAGCATGAACGAGGACAGCACAGGTGTTCCTGACATCTCCCAGCCCCGTGTGCCCACCAACAGGCTCCGCCAGAATGCTATGCAGGCACCAGCAGTACTAATTAATGCTGCTCTGGCCTCACTCAGAGGGGAGGCTGGCACTCCAGAAATCTGGAACAAGGGGGAATTTAATTTGAAGGTTTGTATTGTGTGTAATGAATGAAGTGACCCATCAGTGTTTAATCAAAACCCTGCCTTAATGACACTACTAAAACCACAGTTGTCCTCCAGAAGCACGGACATACTATAAAAGTGTTTGCTCATATGATAAGATTAACAGAAAAGCCTTTCATTGACGATCGCAATTATTCTTTTTATTTACTTTTATTTTTATAAACTTATTTGCTTATTTGCATGTGTGTGTGTACCAGGGCCTCTTGCCACTGAAAATGAACTGGAGACACAAACACAGCTTTTGTGTCCATGTGGGTAGCGGGGAATTGAACCTGGCCAGGCAAGTAGGCTTTGCAAGCAAGCACCTTTAACTGTTGAGCCATCTCCCCAGTCCCAATTAGTCTTTTCTTTAAAAGTTTGTTGCTTGTTTGTTTATGAGAGTATGGGTGCAGCTGGGCCTCTTGCCACTGAAAATAAGCTCCAAATTCATGCACCACTTCGTGCATTTGGCTTTACGTGGGCGCTGAATGACTAAAGCCGGGACAGTGGACTTTGCAAGAAAGCACTTTTCACTGCTGCACCATCTCTCCAGCCCCCAATTTTATTATTATTATTATTATTATTATTATTATTATTATTATTGGTTTTTTGAGATAGGGTCTCACTCTAGCCCAGGCTGACCTGGAATTCACTATGTATCCTCAGGCTGGCCTTGAACTGGAACTCACAGTGATCCTCCTACCTCTGCCTCCTGAATGCTGGGATTAAAGGCATGTGCCACTACCCCCGGCTTATTTTTTTTAAGTCAACCTATTTATGATACGGCCAGTCATTCCCATTGCAGTGTTGAACATATTATTTTAATGTGTCTCAAAATCTCTGAGAATCATAAGTGAAAAATATATAATGTGCTCTTAAAAGTTCAAAGTGCTCTCAGGATTTAGACTTCTAACCCTGCAATTACCACTTAGCACAGCCTGAAACACTTATCCATCAAAACACCATCAGTCACGTTAAAAGTCACTAAAAGTCCATTAGGACTCAAAATAACACCATACCACCTTTTCCCCCACATTTAAACGAATGAATGAATGGATGTCACTGTGGGTTTCTGTATATAAAATGCCATGAGGTATGTGTGCTAACTTCTTATTCAGAACAGTAGACAGTACTAAAACATAGTAGATTTAAAAGTCTGTAAGGAACAAAATAGGGATACCTATTTTGCGATGGTTTGAATGAGATGCTCCCACAGCTCATGCTTGGTCCCCAGCTGATGCAATTTGGGAGGCGGAGCCTTGCTTGAGGTTGTATGTTGCTAGGGGTGAGCTTCAGAGTGTCAGAGCCAGCTCCCCTTGCCAGGGCCGAGCTCAGTCTCCTGCCACTGCCTGCTGCCTGCTATGGCAGAAGTGATGCCCAGTGTGGTACCTGAATGGATGGCCCCATGGACTCGGGAGTTTTATTAAAACCGAGTCCCTAGCAGGCGCATGCCTGGTACTGGGGACATGTCACTGGGAGCGGATCTGAGTCCAGCCCTACTAGATATGTAGAGTAGTTGGAGCTCTGGTGGTTTGGGGTGCTGGCTGTTTGATGATGTCTCTCTACTTGGATCTAGGGACGTGAGCCAGCTTCTTCCTCCATTGATGGTGTTCCCCTGGAATCTGTAAGCCTGAAATAAACCTTTCCTCCCTTCATCTGCTTCTGGTTGGATGTTTGTCCCAGCAACAAGGAGCTGACTGAAATATCGAGCCTCTGTTCATGCCATCATGAAGCTTCTCCTTGAGACTGTAAACCAGAATAAAGCCTTTCCTCCCATCAGCTGCTTAGGGTTAGGGGTTTTAGCCCAGCAACATGAAGGTAACTGCAATATAAGCAGCGTGTCTGGGGAAATGGGTTAAAAGCATGCAACTGCTGTATAAATCGTCACCATCTGTCGGCGCTGGGGGACTGGTGACTCCTCACTTCAATGTATTTCATGATTTCATAATTAGGAAAAGCAAAGGCCTATTTTAAGGGAGCAAATCTCCGAGAATGCCAATTTCTTGATAAACTTTCTAAATCCATCAAAACAATAACTTTGAAATCACTAAAAAGTACCTAATTTCCTGCAGCTTTATTCAAACTACACTCATATCCCACCCCGCCCAAATCCGCAAAGTGTGCACAGCACTCAGAGTTACATTTCTGTTTACCTCAAGAAGAAAGGAAGGAGTCCTGGGGAAACTTGCTGCGTAAGCGTCATGCCCTGAGCTCACATAAAGATGGACACAACAGTGAGTGTCTGTCATCCCAGCCCTCTTAAGATGGGAGGAGGAAGCAGGAGAATCCCTAGACATTCACAGGCCAGGAAGCCTGGAATATGCAACAGTGAACAGCATGAGGACTTATCTAAAACCAAGTCTGACACTCGGGCTTGTCCTCTGACTCACACATGTGCCATGGCACAGACATGCCTTCACTCCCACACAAGGACCCGGTGCTCACAGACATCATGCATACACATCATACGCACACCACAAAGATAATGCACATATATACATACATGTATATATATATATATATATATATATATATATATATATATATATGGATGGAGCAGTGCCCATGGGTGGAGTGGTACAGGGGGCCTGCCTGGTAGAGACAATGCCTGTCTTAGTTACTCTTCTTCCTGCCAGAACAAAATACCTGACAAAAACAATTTAAGGGAAAAAAAAAGGTTTCTTTGGAGTCACGGTTTGAAGTCATAGTCCATCGTGGCAAGGGTGGTAGTGGTGGAAAATATCCCCCACAGACTCATGTGTTTGAACACTTAACTGGGCTGTTTGGGAAGGTTATGGAACCTTTAGGAAGAGAAGTGTTACTGAAGGGAGTGTGTCAGTGAGGGATGGGCTTTGAGATGTAGTAGCCAGGGCCCATGTGCTGTTCGGCTCTCTCTCTCTCTCTCTCGCTCTCTCTCTCTCTCTCTCTTCTTACCTCCATGATATAGCAATGTGATGCTAGTTTCCTGCTCTTTCTTGCCATGCTTTCCCTGCCATGATGGATCCTATACCCTCTAGAACTATAAGCCAAAATTAACTCTTACATTCTCACAGTCCTTTCACACACACACACACACACACACACACACACACACACACACTGTGCTACTGTCATTGAGTCCTATGTGATCTACTACTCAGCTATATACCAGCCCCCTTGGAATTCTTACAAATTCTTATAAATTACAAATTCTTATAGAGTGTTAAGAATTGTAAAGATTAAAATACCACTTTAGCCCACAAACACTTCTGTTACCTGATCTTAATTATTCCAAAGATTATCTAAATGACAGGCAATTTTAAAACTGATTCCTGAAATTGTGGAAATTTTGACACACTATCTTTTCTTCCTGTCTCAATTTTTGGTTCTCCTGTAAACAAATTCCGATTAGACTTCGGCCCCCATCACTGCACCTAAGAAGCTTGTCCAGGTCACCAACAAGCTTGACATTAACCCCAGTGTGGTCCCCTAAGGTGTGTCATATCACTAGATGACGGCGTCCCCGCTGCAGTGAAACGTTCTCCCACCTCCCCACCTGCTCCTTCTCGGCCTTCTCATCTCCTCACCTCTTAGCATTAGCTCTCTTTTTTCCCTGAACATTGTGTGTCTCGTAGAGTCTCCAACCCTAACATGCCTCCCAGACTCCACATTCCTTCGATGACTTGTTCAATGTCTCCATGTGCAATTCAACTTGCCATGTTCAAAGCAAATACCTAATTTCCCTCCCCAGGAAAATCTGCTCGACTATTAACCTTCTCTATCACAGAAGCATAAAGAAGTCACCTTTCACTCTTTCCTTTCTCTTATTCTACCAACCATCAAAAACTTCTCTTGGGGGTGGTGGGAAGTAAGGTGCTCGCTGTACAAGTGTGAAGATCTGAATTCTGATCCCCAGAACACAGGTCAAGCCAGATGCAACCGTGGCATCTGTAACCTGAGCATTCCTATGGCAGGACGGGAGGCAGGAGGCAGGAGAATCCAGCTGGCCTGGAACCACAAAGCCCTTTCTCAAATAAGGGGGAAGGTGAGGACTGACACCTGAGGTGGTCCTCAGAGGCTGTCCTTCTTGTCACGTATGCGCCCCACTCACACACATACAGACACCCAAGTGAACCTGGACGCTAGGCCCTGTCACCTTTTCAGCACAGTCCCCTAAAGTGCAACCCCACTGCAGCCCCTCGTGCTGCTCAGAAGGCGACCGAGTCTCCCACCTTCTCTCAAATCCTTCCCCAAATAGAAGTCAGAATGGGTCTACAGAAAAGGAAGCCAGATCAGTTCTTTCTTCTCCTCAAGCTTACCTGCGGCTTTCATTTTACTCAGAGTAAAGCTCAAAATCCTCATGAACGACTTCACACACACACACACACATACACACAAACACACACCTGCATCAACTCTCCAGCGGATCCTTCCCTTTCCTGTGAGCATAACAACTAGTCCTGGGACACAGGCCTTCCTGGACTTGCTGTCCCTTCACTTGTCACACCCGTTCCCAGGAAACCTGCCACTGATTTCCTCAGGCCTCACTCAAATGCCTTCACTGGCCAGAGCCCAGTCTCCCAGCCCCTGCTTCCTACTGAATTCCCATTGTATTTACTCCTATCTAGTTTTACAGTTAAGCACATGCATAGTATTATTTGTCTTTTCTCTTCATTCTAGTAAGATACAAAGGTTGTTTTTAACTTATTTAGTGTTAATATGTAGAAACACAAGTCTTGCGTTGGTATGCCCATTTCCCACCTCCCTGCCCCCAATCCACTGAGGGCCCACCTCAATGAGTTGAGAACAGAGGTTTTCGTTTGCCTGTTTTAATGATAAATTCTCAGAGTCTACAACATGGCCTAGCATATATAATGAGCATTCAGTAAGTATATGTTTTTTTAAAAAATATCATTGAAGTAAAGGAAAAGCTATAGGAGCCATGATTAACTGCTGGTGTCTCTTTGAGTGAAAAAATGTTTCTTTACCTGAGAAATACGTGCACTAGGAGAGAGGGGGGAAGAGAAAGAAAAAAAGAAACAGACACAAGAAGAACACAAAACAAGAATCTATTATTAGCAAGTCACAAAAGATTGTTTAAAACCAATAGTAAGTGTCATGGTTTGATCCAGGTGTCCCCCACAAACAAATGAATGTGTTCTGGGTAATCAATCCTCAGCTGATGGCAGTTTGGATTTTACAACCTCGATGGAGGTGTGTTGTTGGGGGTGGGCTTATGGGGGTTATAAGCCAGCTTCCCCTTGCCAGTGTTTGGCACACCTTCCTGCTGCTGTTTGCAGTGCTGTGGCAGAGGTGATGTCCAGCCCTCTGCTCATGCCATCGTTTTCCCTGCCAGAATGGAGTCTCCCCTTGAGTCCGAGTCCGTAAGCCAAATAAACTCATTCCTCCACAAGCCGCTTTTGTTTGGGTTCTTTCTGCGCAGCAACTAGAAAGCTGACTGCAACACTAAGTTAAAAATTATTAGCCAGATAGTTATTTTTAATGTTTTGATTTATTTATTAGAGAGAGAGAGAGTGAAAGAGAATGAGAGAATATGGGCATTCCAGGGCCTCTGCATCTAGCATTACATGGGCCCTGGCAAATCGAGCCCAGACTAGCAGGCTTTGCAAGTGCCATCAAGCTCGGAGCCATCTCTCCCGCTCCAAAGAGTTCTTAACTATGGTCTTTATTTACAGTATCCATCCCGTGCTCATCCTCAATGTCATATCGCTTAGTCTTTCCCATCTGTCCTTCCCCATTGCCACCATGTTCTCTCTCAGTGCAGCACGGTCTGGCTTTGGACTGGACTAGTTAATGAAGGAAGAGCCGGCTCCTTCCCTGGCAGCTTCAGCACCCCGTGAGCTGGGTGTGGATACTGGTTCACACCAGCCTTATTTCCTATTTCACTAGGACCTTTCTAACTGCTCTCCTGGGACTAGACTCATGGAACATGGAACAGGGCTGGTCTCCATCAACCCTTAACAAGAGCTTATTATTGTCACATTTTGGGGTAAAATTTACCCCATTTCCTTCCCTCAAGCTTCCCGTGGTGTCTGCTGTCACCCAGTCTTTAGGAAATTCCCTGTCTTGAAAACTTCTAACTTCTTTAACAAAATCAAAGCTGGCTGACCTCAAAGTGCCGGCCAAATAATGCCGATGTTTCCTGTACCCTGTGGTCAACCCACACTGGAAGTTGTGCTTTCAAATGAAGAACTTCAATGTCCGGTCCAAGAAGAATGCCCCTTGCTCCCGTCAATGTAAAAGACACAATTCTCACCTCAAAGGGGATGAGAGGTACTTATTCTGGAGCCAAATCGGAGTGGCCATGGCCCTGGAACACAGATTTAGGTCACCCCAATCCCATGTTCCAGCATGTTAACAATTTCATGAAGGTTTCATAGAACAAAGAGAGCCATACCTCAAGGCACTGTGCAAACACATTAGCTGACCGTCAGGTAGGTGGGTTATAGTGAAACAGGGTCTGTTTGTACATTTCAAAAGGATAAATACATGGTTAGGGTGTGAGGTCAGACAGGGAGGTGGGCAGGTGAATGGCTAATTATGAGTCAAAGACAGCTCTACAGGGTTCCACTCTGCAGGAGGTCAAATTCATTCAATTCACACTTCAAAACTAGGAAGACTGGACAGGAGCGATGGATCAGAGGTTAAGGCACTTGCCTGAAAACCTAATGACCCAGGTTTGATTCCCCTGTGCCCACATAAAGCCCGATGTAGAAAGTGGTGCATGCATCTGGAGTTCGTATGTAGCAGCTAGAGGCCCTGGGGCACCTACTTTTATTCTCTCTCTCTCTCTCTCTCTCTCTCTCTCTCTCTCTCTCTCTCTCTCTCTCTCTTTCTCTCTCTCTCCTTGCAAGTAGTAAATAAACATTAACAAAACAAACAAGGAAAGACCATTGCATTCAGCTGCTTCTTCACCTCCAGGCTGAGACTCCCTAGAATGGAAAAGAATTGTCTAAGGGATCAAAGAGTTGACAGCCAAGGTCGTGTGCTTATTTATTACACCAGCTCTACACAGATGTAAACCAAGCGTGGGCCTTGGTAGGGCCATGGGAACCTCTAGTCATGTTCCAGTTCTAGTCAGACAGGACGTTATCAGGATAAACAACTGATTTCTGACAACCTATGCTAGAATTTCAGGTTCCACAACGAGAAAACAGATTTTTGTCCTGAACATGTCCCTTTCAACATTACGAATTTATTTCCTGAACTATGAGCCAATCAAGGATTTCCTGAATTGCTTTATCTATTTTTCCAATAACCAAAAATTTTCTGATAAATTTAAGAGCATTCAAACAATGTGGTCAGTAACTGGGAGAAGAGCCTTGAGAGTGTCTCCTCCATTGGACAATAATGAAATTCTTACTTTGTAAAGTTAACAATATCTTCCAGTCAGAAGTTTGCTGCACTGGGCTGATGGCCTCACTCTCGGGAGCCTCTCGAATCCTCTGCTCTGGGTCATTTCTCCCTACGTCTTTCCACACAATTTGGCCCTGGAATCCTGGTGTCTTCATTACAGACCACATCAGTCTTAACCCTCGCTTGACCTTCCTTTCTGTTCTCCATGCCCAACTCTGACAGATAACCTTCGCCAGCATCCCGTAGTGTCATGACTAGATATTGAGAAACTCATAATGACAACACCCAGTGACATACATATACATACAGGATATCCACTTCAAAATGCAAAGCCCGTTTAGGATGTACTCAGTCCGTCCTAAATGCTCCTGAAAATGCTAACTTCATTCTCTATTGCTTTGTCTTTAATAGAAACAGAAGTACCTGCTCATGTCTTCCTTAAGTAGCCTCTCACGTCTTTGGATATAGTTTTGTGATTGCTCTCCAGCTTTCTATTCTCAAGCTGCAGTGGAGGAAGTAAATAGAGCAACAGACCTGATCGGACTTATATTTCACACCCCATATATGTTTTTTCAATACCACTCATGAAAATAAATTTATGAAATAGCCAGCTAAGCAACATAAATGACATAAATGTGGTATTGAATAAGTCCTAAAATGCATACTAGTTTTATTAAAAATATAAAGTAAAATTTCTTTATATGTAAGTATAACAAACCTTCCAAGCATTACCTTTTGAGACAAGGTCTCACTCTAACTAGAACTCACCGTGTAGCTCTCACTGGCCTTGAACTCACAGCAATTTTCCTGTCTTAGCCTCCCAAGGGCTAGGATTACAGGCCTCAGCCCGGCTAAGCTTCCAATTTACAAATGTAACTCTTCCCAACACCAAGCCCAGGACTGTATTCCTTGTTGTATTTATTCCTATAGCACTTAGCAGTTTTCCTAAATCATATGATTCAATTTTGCTGTCACTGATCCTAATGATAGCAGGTTCTTCTGAAAATAGGGACTGTAACATCACAACTATGAAGCCTTCCCCAACGGCTCACCCTCATCCGTAATTAAACGCTGCTGCTTCTTTGCTCATCCCACTCTCACTGGCAGTCTGTTGCTCCGTCTGGCCCACCGGCAAGGTGTCTTGAACCCAGAACACCTCATCATCTTCGCATTGCCACTTATTAATAATGGCTTCAATGGTGCTTGACTCAAAAGCACGAGGGACGGGAGAGGTCTGTGCACTTTGGGGTTGAGTTTTCTTTCCATTTCCACCGCTTAGCTATGCTTTCCCCACAGATGTCCACACGGGAAATGAGCTCAGGGGAAGGTGTAGTCTGAGGAAGAAGAACGTGGAGCAGAGACAAACAGCACTCTCCTGCCGCCTCACACACCTGAAAGCAGACACCTGACCTTTGAGCAAAAATTGAGGCGGGAACCAAGGAAAGAGTCACAGTAGAAAGCGAGAAAACAGGTAAAATCCAGAAATACTGAACATGAGCTTTCCAAAGGAAACAATATCCTTCAATTTAAGAGCACAGAACGGGGTGTCAGGCAGGGGCAGAATGCCTGGCCACTAACACAACACAGGAAGATCTCCAGAAGCAAACCCTATGAACACAGAACTTGCAGCATCAAGACCTTGAACCAGACACCCCAAAGGGGCCTGCTGCCTGCTGGGCCTCCCTTCCTCCCAGGCTGAAACAGCAAAGGGGACCATGACTCAGAGACCCTGTTACTAAACTACTGCTTGTGGGAAGAAGAAAATTCAACACTAGTGAAACAGAACACAAGGTAAAGATACTATTACACTCAGACATTAATAAGGAAAGAAATAGCACAGAATGGTAACAACTTCCAAGAAGTCTGAAATGTGATCAAGAGACCAAATCTAAGAATCCACAGGGTAGGAGTTGAGGTAAAAATTAAAGGCACAATCTAGCCAATGAAATTACATTAAAACACAGAGCTGTCTCACATAACTTCATGAAACATCTTAAATTCTTACAAAAATGTGAACAAGACAAAATCATAAGCTGTTAATGGAAACAAAAAAAAATCAGGGAAGAAATTAATGAAATAAGGACTTAAAATACAGAGAAGCAATAAACGAAGAGTCAGTTCTGTGAAAAATGAGCAAGATTCATAGACCTCTAACCAAATTAACCAGAAGAAAGAGGGGACACTAATTAATAAAATTAGAGATGAAAAAAGGACAACAGATATGCCTAAAATCCAGAGGATCATGGGAAAGACTTTGAAAACGCATATTCAACAACTGAAAATCTTTTTTTTCACATGTGTCTGTATGTAAGATCTGTGTGCATGTGCGTGAGAACACGTGTGGAGATGTCTGTGCATATGTATGTGTGTAAATATGGAAGCCAAGGATTGGTGTCAGGGGTCTTTCTCCATCATTCTCTGCCTTTAAAAAAACTTTTTATTGATAGCTCACATATTCACAGATCATAAACCATTATGATTCCCTCCCCACCTTCCTTCATATCTCTTCCCCCTTTCAATTACTCTATTTTGTTTTGGTGTCATCATCTTTTCCTCCCATTTTGTGTAGGTTTATCAGGCACTGCGAAGTCATGAATATCACAGCCATTTTGTGTCTGGAGGTTTGCATTGCAAGCAGTCCTCCCCTTCCTTTGACTCTTACAGTCTTTCCATCACCTCTTCCACAATTGACCCTGAGCCTCGGGAAGTGTGACAGAGATGTCCCAGTGCTGAACACTCCACTGTCACTTCTTCTCAGCACTATGGTGTCTTTTGAGTTATCCCAGTGGTCACCACCATCTGAAAAGAGAAGCTTCTCTAGACAAGAGTGAGAGTAGCATTATTATATGGGTGTGATCATGTTCTAAAAAGTGCTTATATAGCAGATTGGTGGGCTTAATATATGTGTTTAGCCAGACAACAGCAGGTGTTACTCCCCTAGGGCTCATGACCTCCCCCATCCTAGTCTTTTGACTAGGTCTTCAGTACCAGGCATGCTTTCCCTCCAAACAAATTAGAGAGCAATTGGTTTCCCCCACAATAGACGGGCCATTATTGCCCCAGTTGGCATTTGGCCAGTCTTAAGGCTTGCAAGGTCCACTGCTGTTCACCACCGTCGATGACTTCTCTCTCCTGTAGGGCTGCAGGCAGCCATAGCTTTTTCCAGCTTTCTGTCAGCTGGGTAACAGGGAGGAGGTTTCCAGCTCAGTTCCAGCTTGATTTCTCAGTGACCTGCAGCCCAAGCATGTGTGGTCTTCGGCAGTAGAGTCTTACCATCTCATTCTGGTGGGCAACTAAAAGCCTTGGCAATGGCCTGCAATGATTGGGGGCCTCAGGAATCTCCCTGGCCAACAACTCACTGGAAGGTATCCCACCCCTGGCACTGAAATTTTTCTAGTAATAATCTATGGCACTGGGTGTGCCATTACATGAGAGAGAACATGTGGCCTTTTGCTTTCTGGGCCTGAGTTACCTCACTTAGTATGATCCTTTCCAGATCCATCCATTTCCCTGAAATTTTCATAATTTCATTTTTCTTTCCTACTGAATAGAAATGAACCACATCTTCCTTATCCATTCCTCAGTCGAGGGACATCTAGGCTGGTTCCATTTCCTAGCTATTGTAAACAGAGCCACAATAAACATGGACGAGCGAGTATCTCTAAGGTAGTGACTCGAGTCATTAGGATGTATGCCAAGGAGTGGTGTAGCTGGGTCATATGGGAAATCTATTTTCAGCTGTCTCAGGAACCTCCACACTGCTTTCCACAATGGCTGTACCAGTTTACATTCCCACCAGCAGTGTAGAAGGTTCCTCTTTTTCCTCATCCTTGCCAACATTTATTGTCATTTGTTCTCTTGACAGGAGTGAGATGGAGTCTCAGAATCTTTATAATCTGCATTTCCCTGATTGCTAAGGAGGTAGAACGTGTTTTTAGATGTTTAAGCCCATCTGTAGTTCTTCTTTTGAGAACTCTCTATTCAGTTCTGCAGCCCATTTTTGATTGGGTTGTTTGATTTATTATTTTTCTTTAGTTCTTTATAAATCTTGGATATTAATCCTCTGTCAGATGTTAGTTGTCTCTGCCTTTTTTTAATGTCAGGGCCTCTCACTGAACCATTCATCAATTTGGCTCAATTGGCCAGTAAATCCCAAGAATCCCAATCTTGGCCTCCCTAGTACTGGGATTATAGGTGCCCATGTATTGCAGTTAGTTTTCTAGTTACTGCACAGAAAGAACCCAAGCAAAAGTAGCTTGTGGAGGAATGGGTTTATTTGGCTTACGGACTCGAGGGGAGACTCCATCCTGGCAGGGAAAATGATGGCATGAGCAGAGGGGTGGGCATCACCTCTGCCACAGCACTGCAAACAGCGGCAGGAAGGTGTGCCAAACACTGGCAAGGGGAAGCTGGTTTATAGCCTCCCATAAGCCCACCCCCAACAACACAGCTCCAGAGAGGTTGTAAAACCCAAACTGCCATCAGCTGAGGATCAATCAATCAGAACACATTCATTTGTTTGTGAGGGACACCTGGATCAAACCATGACACCATGGTATCTGACTTTTACATGGTGCTGGGGATTTAAATTCGGGTTCTCGTGCTTGTGTACCAAGCATATAATTGACTGGGCTATCGTCCAAGCCCCCTCAAGAGCTAGAAACTCTAGAATAAATGTATAAATTCCTAGACACATATAGCCTACCAAAATTAAATGAAAAAGATATAAACAACTTAAACAGATCCTAAACAAGCAATGCGATCGAAGCAGCAATCGTCTTCCAACCAAGAAAAACTAAGGAGTGGATGGATTCACTGCCAAGTTCTACCAAACCTTAAAACAATCCCCAGTACCGACGTTCCTCCAACTGTCCTAGTAAACAGAAAGGAACTACCAAACTCAAGCTGACGCCAGAATTATACTAACACCAACACCAGATAAAGACACAACAAAAAGAAAACAGACACAAAAATTCTCAATAAAATATTTGCAAACTGAATTTAAGAATGCAATAAAAGGAACTTACATCCTGACTAAGTGAGTTTCATTCTAGATATGTAAGAATGGTCCAATAGACATAAGTGGATAAATATAATTCAGACCTCAATATAAATAGGCTTAAATGCTGAACTCATGTGACCATCTTAATAAATATAGAGGTTTTTTTATTTTTGTTTTTACAAAGTGCAACATCCTCTCAAGATAAAAGCCCTAAGAAAGTAGGAATAGAAGGAACATAACTCAACATAATAAAGCTATATATGAAAACCCTACAGCCAATGTTCCACTCAATAGGGGGAAAACAAAGTATTTCCTCTCAAATTGGGAATGAGACAATGGTATCTACTCTCTAAACTCTTACTTAATATGGTGCTCAAAGTCTTAGTTAGAGCAATAAGGCATGAGAAAAAAACAAAAGGGATACAAACAGGAAAGGAACAAATCAAATTATCCCTATTTGCAGACAACATGATCCTATATTTAGAAGATCCTAACAACTTCTCCAGAAATCTTAGAGCTAATAAATACCCTTAGCAACACCCAAAATCAGCAACACTTCTATATATCCATAACAACCCTGCTAAGAAAGAACTCAGACAAAAAAATTTGCATTCATTAGAACTCCAAAAATGTTGGTAGGAATAAACCTAACAAAAGAGGTGAAAGAAAAAAATGAGGTGAAAGAATTCTATTAATAAAAACTTTAAAACACTGAGGAAAGAAATCAAAGAAGACACCAGACAAGGCCCTCCCATGCTTATGGATTGGGAGAACTTATGTTGTGAAAAAATGGCTATTTCTACCAAAAGCAATGCCCATCAAAATTCCAACAACATTCTGAACAGAATGGAAAAAAATCTTAAAATTCATATTTAAGCACAAAAGACCCCAAATAACCAAAGCAGTCCTAAGTAGAAAGAACAATGTTGGAGATGTCAAAATTCCTGCTCTCAAATTATACTGTAGAGTCGGAGTAACGAGACCAGCACCAAAACAGATATGCCGTATAAAACAGAGGATCCAGAAATAAAGCCATAGAGCTACAGCGCTTTTATTGCTGACAAAGGTGTCAAAAACATAAACTGGTGGGCTGGAGAGATGGCTCAGCGGTTAAGGCACTTGCCTCCAGTGCCTAAGGCCCCCGGTTCAATTCCCCAGGACCCACATAAGCCAGACCCACAAGGTGGTGGCTCTGGTGCTTGCTCTCTCTCTCTCTCGCTCTCTCTCTCTCTCTGCTTGAAAATGAATAAATAAAATATTTTACAAAAAAACATAAACTGGAGGGCTGGAGAGATGGCTCAGCGGTTAAGGCACTTGCCTCCAGTGCCTAAGGCCCCGGGTTCAATTCCCCAGGACCCACATAAGCCAGACCCACAAGGTGGTGGCCCTGGTGTTCTCTCTCTCTCTCTCTCTCTCTCTCTCTCTCTGCTTGAAAATGAATAAATAAAATATTTTAAAAAAAACATAAACTGGAGAAAAGACAGCCTCTTCAACAGATCTCCACGTGTAGAAAAAAGGAACTAAAAGGGTTTCAAGTTGGAAAGGAAGAAGTCAACTTGGCCTTATTTGTAGATGATGTGGTTATATTCATAAGTGACTCAAAGACTACCAGCAAACTGTTAGAGCCAACAACCTCTTTCAGCAAAGTGACAGGATAAAAAAAAAAATCAATGCACAAAATAAGTAGCCTTCGTGGATACAATGACAAACACAGGAGAACGAAATTAGGGAAGCAGTTACATTTACAACAGCCACAAGAATTAAGTAGCCAATATCCTTAACCAAGGAAGTGAAAGGCATCTACAAGATAAGCATTAAAATACAGAAGAGAGACAGGAGGAAGACAGGGGAGATTGGAGGGAAGAATTAATATGGTGAAAATCGCCATCCTACCAAAGCAATGCACAGATTCAATGCAATCCCAGTCAAAATTCCTGCACAGAAATGGAAAAAAAAATCTCAAAATTCATATGGAAGCATAAAAGGCCGCTGAGAGCCAAAAATATCCTCAGCAAAAATAACACTCTGGGTGGTATCGCCATACCTGCTTTAAGATCCACTGCAAAGCCATGGTAATAAAAGCAGCACAGCATTAGTACAAAACAGACAAATAGAAGCTCCAGCTCAGAGTTCTAGTAACTGCGAGCGCCTGATCTTGGACAAGCAGGCCAAAAACATACACTGGGGAAAAGGCAGCATTTTCGACAAACGGTGCTGGAGAAACTGAATAACCACACATGGAAGAATAAATCCAGACCCTGTTCTCTCACCTTGCATAAAAATCAACCATAATGGATCAAGAACCTCAATATAAGACCTGAAATTCTAAAACATCTGGAAGAAAAATTCGGGAGGCCACACCAAGATATAGATGTAGAGAGAGGCTTTCTGAACAACGCCCCAGTAAACCTGGGAATCGGACAAACACCTGACCACGGGGAGCTCAGGAAACTAACAAGCTATTGTACAGCTAAGCAAACCATCAACAGGGTCAACAGACAACCTACAAAATGGGTGAAAATCTGTGCCAGATATACATCGAACAGAGGGTTAATATCTAGAATATACAAAGAACCCGAGAAAACTAAGCAATAAAAATTCAATTAATCCACTAAAAAAATGGGGCAGGTAACTGAAGAGTGTTCTCAAAGGAAGAGATACGAATGGTCAGTAAGCATCTAAAAAAATGTTCAACATCACAAGCAATTAGGCAAATGTAAATTTAAGCTACTTTGAGATCCTATTTCACTCCAGTCAGAATGACTCTCATCAAAAAGTCACAGGGCCCGGGAATGTTGACAAGGGTGGGGCAAAGCAGCTCTGTGGCATGAGCAACGTGGTACCACGGGCATTTTTAACCAGATAAACATTTGGGCTCTGGGGCTCTGGAATTTAAATCTTGACTCCTCCTACTACAAATTAAAAAAAAATTAATGATTCCCAGGTTCCATAATAAACCACATGGTTCTCCAGTGTGGGGCAGTGCAAGGACATGAGATGCATATCAGCAGCTAGAATGTATCTTGGCAAAGGAAGCTGTTGAACAGAAGCTGCTGCTGTTAGTTTCAATGCTGTTCACTGGCAGTCAAATTCTCTTTTCTATGATTATCGTAATTTAGTTTAATTCATAGGAATTTCATTCTTACACTTATCTTAGAGCGAGGTTCCCAGAGCAATAACCACAACACAGAGGGTAATGATCTTTACAAGGTCAACATGAGGAGTTTGCAATCCATAATCTAGCATTTCTATTTTTAATTGCGGTGGCTTGAATACGAAATGCCCCCGTAGTCTTATGTGTTTGTGATTAAGCTTCATATTCAGTCCCCAATGGTAGAGGTTTGGAGAGGTGGAGCCTTGCTGGAGGAGGTGTGTCACTGGAGGCTGACCTTGAAGTTGATTATTCCAGCCCACTGGGTGTTCAGAGCTCACTTACTCTTGCTGCTGCTGTGCAGATGACGTGATGAGATGTGATGCCCAGGCTCGGCTCTGCCATGCTTTCTCTGCCACGGTGAAACTTCCCCTGAACTGTAAGCTTAATCAACCCTTTTCTTGATATGAGCTGTTTTGGGTTGGGTTTGGTCCCAGCAACAAGAAGGTCACTGATACACTAACAAAGGAAAACAACGTCTGCCTTGTCGCTTTGATACAGCCTGTCACCAACCTCAGACGTGCTTCCATGAAGTCACGCTTCTACGGTTCAGGCCTGAACTCTTTTCTTTTGTGAAGAGCTTAGAGGTTGACAAGGAAACTGTGTCCGCCAGGCTGTGTCCCAACCCTTGCAGAAAGGTTCTCAGTATTATGGGTACAATTTTTTCCCACTGTAAATCACTACATGTGGTAGCCTGTTAGGCCAGGACAAACAGTGACAAGAATGCTATTTCAATGGTCCGTCATATCCAAAGAATGAACAGGAAGGGATTTGGGCCAAGCCAGGTATAATGGCAAGACATCTGCATCTCAGAAACGAGGCAGACAGGATGACAGGTCACTGGAATTGCGTGAGGCCACAGGAGGATGAACTAATGGTTTCAGAAGGCCAGGCAGCAGGTAGAGATGACGGTCCTGTGCAGACCCGATGCCCAGGAGAAGTACACAAAGAGGCTTCCGTTGGAAGAGTTTGACTGGGGCAAAGGTCACGGAGGGAAAATGAGACAAGCCTGCCAGGCCTCAGATCACGAGCCAAGGAACACAAACCACGGGATCAGTGTGCCGCAGCTCTCTGGAATGTGTGGGGAGGCCAATCTGCCAGGAACTGGCCATACTTTAAATAAGAAATGGGCCACAGAGTGGTGGAGGCCATTAATTTCTAGGTCCTCTCTCCGCTGGGTGGGTGTTGACTGCCAATATGCACTCCTGGCCCAGTGCTTGTCAGAATTTAGTATATTGTAAAATGAGGTCAAAACGAAGTTAGATCACAGCACACGTGTGTGCATGCAGGCACATGTGTGCATGCACACACACATACACACACGATAATAAATTAAACGAGCAAAAACCCACAATAATGAGCACGACCATGAACTTTGAATATATCAAATTATTTATGTTATTTGTAAATAAAGAAAAAGATGGATTAGGTGTTAGGGAGATGGCTAAGGAGGTAGAACACTTAACTACTTAAGCCCAAGTAGCCAGGCTCAATCCTCAGACCCTACAGAAAAAGCTGGAAGGTGCGGTGGGGTTCTCCAGTAGCCCCATAGCTGATGTGAGTTAGAAGGCAGAGAGACAGGAAAAATGCCCAGAAGCTCTTGGCAAACACAGAGGATGAACTGGAATGCTGTCCTCTGACCTCCACACGTGAGGCACATACATGCACACAAAACTTTTTAAAAATGGATTGAGACTATCATCAAAGTGGAGCGATTCATTTGATTTTCCTAAACACCTTATTTTTGCACTGAGCTTCCGTACAAACCTTGTGAACAACAGTGGGTAAACTTGAAAGAGAAGAATCGAGTCATGCAAATATGTTTCTTTTTGTGAGCCGGCTCAGGCTGGACTCAAACTAGTTACATAGCTGAGGACGATCTTGAACTTCTGACCCTCTTGCCTCTGCCTCCCAAGAGCTGGGATGACAGGCTGCACCACGTGAGGTCTATGTGGTGCTGGGAACTGAACTTAGGGCTTCTTTTAAGCTAATCAGGCACTTGACCCGCTGAGCCTCTTTCCCAACCTGTAATACACTTCTTATAATACCTTTTCGTTAACTTCCAGCTCTTGGCCAAAGTAAACCCCTGCTGTAAGATGTGACCCACAGGGCTTGAGAGGTGGTTCAGTGGTTAAAGGTGATCTCTTGCAAAGGTTCAGCTCCCCAGTACCCACATAATGCCAGATGCACAAAGGGGTGCATGTATCTGGAGTTTGTTTGCAGTGGTCAAAGGCCCTGGCACACCCATTCATTCTCATTCTCTCTCTCTCTCTCTCTCTCCTTGCAAATAAATAAATATATTTTTTAAGATATGAACCATGTAATCTTAAACGGCAAGCTGGTCATAATTATCTTCCCTTAGGGACTGGGAAGGGCTTGGGTTGGCTTCATCAAAAAGTGCTTGTCTTGTGGGCATGAGGACCTGAGTTCAAGCCCCGGAATTCACATTTTACAAAGCCAGACATGATGGCATGCACTTGTAATCCCAGCTCGGAGGAGGCCGGCAGCCCGTCTAGCCTACTTGGCAAGCTCCCAGGTCAAGGACAGATCCTGTCTGGGCTGAGTTGGCTCCGCAGGTAAGAATGCTTGCGTTTTTATTATTTACCTTTCTCGTTGCTAGGACAAACTACCTGACAGAAGTCAGGCTTATTTCCGCTTACAGTTCCAGGTTCCATTCCACTGGGATGGGGGAAGTCATGGCGGCAAGAGCCTGAAGCAGAGCTGGTTGCATTCAGTCACAGCAAGCAAGAGTGATGAAGACTACT
Source organism: Zapus hudsonius (assembly GCA_004024765.1). Lineage (NCBI taxonomy): Eukaryota > Metazoa > Chordata > Mammalia > Rodentia > Dipodidae > Zapus > Zapus hudsonius. The sequence continues at coordinate 35,814 of PVHP010007229.1, forward strand.
GCTCAGCCAGCTCTCTCCTCGCGACACAGTTCAGGACCCAGCCCGTGGGATGGTGCCACCCACGTTAAGGTGGGTCACCCCTCCCCAAGTAGCCTAACCAAGACAACCCCTCATGGGCATGCCCCAAAGCTAGCCTAGGTTCTGCCATACTGACAGCCAATCTAAACCGTCACATCACACATTCCCCAACAGCCGCATAAGCAGCTGGCTACGGCCATGCACACCCATGACCCCAGTCCTATGGCGACTGGAGAATCTCGGAGGCTGGTCAGTCGGTCTGACTCAGAAATGGCAGCTCTGTGGCCAGTGAGACACCATCTCAAGGAAACAAGCAGAGAAGTCATAGAGACACCCAGTATTCTTCTCTGGCCTACGCACACATGTGCACGCGCGCGCGCGCGCGCACACACACACACACACACACACACACACACACACACACGACAGAGATACTGTCTGCAACAAGGTGGATGGTGTTGAGCAATGACATCCAAGGCTGTCTCTGGCTTCCACATGCATTCGTACACAGGTTCACCGGCACTCACGCACAAATGTGTACCCACACACTGAAAATAATTACCTTCGTCATTTTTCTACTTTAACAATTGATTTCAGTGGCAGGGTACACTGGCTAAGAATAGACATTGGTAGAAGATTGTTAGAATTTGAAAATGGCTACTTGTTAGCTGGGCAACCTTGTGGAAACTACATAATCTCTCTGACCTTCAATTCCCTTTTGTTATGACGAAGAATATCTTTGCAAAGAGCAAGAAAAAATTTTGTTGAGTAAATGAGAACTGAACCCTCCTACTGCTAGATACAGGCATGCATGTTGTAAGGCTGCAGACATCTGCAGTCGACATATCTCTTCCAATAAACTGTCTTAGAATTACAGCAGCCGTTCCCTGCTGAGGTCTGCTTTTTTGGAGGGTTTATGCATCATGCATGGGGAGTTAGAAGGAGCCCTGCTGACGTCCTGAGGGAGGAGACAATGGACCCACCCATGAGGGTGGAGTCACAAGCCACTGGAAACCCAGTGGCTGATATTGTTGGCAAAGGAAAAGTCAGAAACAAAACCAGGATTTCCGAAGGTGATGGCATTGAGATGATCCCGCTCAAAGCGGTGGAGAGAAAAGGAGGCTGAAGGGACACAGGTGCCATCACGGTACTTGAAGGCTTCAGCCTAAGCCCATGGAAGGTGACACTGGGCGGGACTGGCCAGGCCCAGGGTATTGAGGGGAGACCAAGGGTGCTGGTGAGGCTCAGAGTGTTCAGAGCCCAGAATGCTGCCAGGCTTCACTATCAGGTCTGCTAAAAGGTATGTGTGTGACTTGCAACTCTCAGAACAAAAACGTGGAACTAAACTAGACAATTGTGAGACTCTTTGTAGCATTAAGCTGAACTTGAAACTCCCCTTGAAGTCCTGCTAGGTGACCAGGGTCCCTGTCTTGTCCACAGGCCTGACTCAACTCCCTCTCCACCGTTCGTTCCTCCAACCAGCAGCTTCCACATCACAAGGAACCAAAGGCACCCCATCCCTGTCTCTGGGCGGCATGGACCTGGCTGACCCTCCCCTCAGCCGTCGTGGACGTGTGGCCAAGAGACTGATGGCCACTGACGACTCCAACTGCCAAGGTCACCCACTGGAGGGGTGGAGCACCATGGAGATAAGACGGAAGCAGAACACAGTCCTATGCATTCACCCTTCAGTCCTGCAAGGATCTCCACAGACCTGAAGCAAGCTTCCAGAAGGACCCACAGCAGGAGAGTGGGGAGTGTGACCAGAGAACCTGCACCCCCATGGCAGGAGCTCAGCCTGCCCACCCACCTTGCAAACCAGGCAATGGGGCCCTTGTCTCCCGTCACAAGAGCTAAAATCCTATGAGAAAGACAAACGCAGAGACCAGCAAGTACTAGCAAGGACCTGTCTTGGAGGGAGTTTGCCCTCAAGATAACTTGGAGGTGTTGGCATTTTATTTGGTGCTGTTTCAAAGACAAGTTAGCTCTTCTCAGGAGTCCTGCAAGCCGGGAGCTCGGGCAGCAAAGGAGGAGCCACTCCCAGCCACCCGCCCAGTCACCTCCTCTGCAGAAAGCAGGCTCAGGGCCTCCCCTGCTGCTGTGCGGAACAGCTGGGGCATCAGTCCACGCTGTGGACAGAGGCTCACAGACACCATTTACTGAGAAGGAAAACCTACCAAGAAAGGGCATCCCTCCCTCTTGGCTCTTACCTACCTTAATTAACAGGTGCAAAGGGCAGGTCTTTCTCAGGTTGCAAAAAGCCTGTGTGTGCGTGCATGTGTGTATGTATGTGTGTAGCTGTGTGTGTGTCACACTGGAAATTTGAATAAACTCTTAGCTGAAGAGGAAATTGTTCTGGGAGAGTAAATGTGTACGGGGGAGGGGCATAGAGTCCTAAGTCGAACTGTACCGGAGAATGTCCACATCAGGGACACCCCCCAAATACTCATCTCCAGTTTGAGCCGTGGGTAAATTTCAATTATCCATGCTCACGGATGAACCGTAGCAAAGGTGGCCTGGCTAAGACTTCCTTGGGTATTTCAAAGCTTCTTATCTTCCACCTGAGAATCAGAGCTCCCTTTGTGGCAAGTCCCCCGGAAGGTCTGCAGTCCTGTCCAAGAGCTCTCAGCTCCCATGTCGCTTCCTGTTGAAGGTGAACAGCAAAGCTAGGTACCTGGAAGCCAGGCTCCTTCACCACTGCCCCTATCCGGGGGGACAATGTGTGTCTATTACCTGCATCCTAACCTGAGCAAGTCGACCACAGAATTCAACCATCACAGTTCCATCACTTAGCTATTGTGAATGAACAGTGCTGTGCAAGAATCTGAGATGAGTTCGCTTGGAGTTCTTTAAAGAGATATCAGGACTAGTAAAGCTGGCTATATGGTAATTTTTTGAGGAACCTCCATATTGATTTCCACAATGGCTAGTTTTTATTCCCACCAGCAGTGCATAAAGGTTTGCTTTTGTCTGCATTCTCCCCAACATTTGTTATTTCTTTTCTTAATGACCACCATCCTGCCTGGCGTGAGGTGAAAACTCAGCAGAGCTTTAATTTCCATTTCTCTCCTGGCTAGTGAAGTTGAACAGTTTTTTGTTGACTGTCCATTTGTGTTGCATATTTTGAAAACTGTTCCTTTCATTAGCCCATTTATTGATTGGGCTGTTTGACTTTTTGTTAGGTTCTTGAGTTCTAGATAGTAATCCTCCGTCATATGAACCTCTTCACTTGATCGACTGTCCCCTCTCCTGGGCAAAGCCTTTTAATTTCAGACCATCCCATCTGTCAGTTGGTGGTATTATTTCCTGAATGACTAGAGTCCTTTTCAAAAAGTCCTTGCCTATACCTACATCGTGAAGTATTTTCCCTACTTTTTCCTCGAACAGTTTTAGAGTTTTGGGTCTTGAATTAAAGACTCTGGTCCATTGGGAGTTGATTTCCACACAGGGTGAGAGACAGGCTCTGGCTTCATTCTTCATGTGAATTCCATTTTCCTAGCACTATGAGTTGAAGACACTGTCTTTTCTCCAGTGTCTATGTTTTGGCACGTTTGTTAAAACTCACATGGCTGTAGCAGTGCGGATTTACATCTGGGTCCTCTGTTCTGTTCCACTGATCGACATACCTATTTCTGTGCCAGGACCATGCTGTTTGTGTTACTACGGCTCTGCGGTATAACTCGAAATGAAGTTTGGTAATATCTCCAGCTCTGCTCTTCAGCTCACGAGCGCTCTGGCCATCCGGGATCCTTTGTGCTTCCTTAGGAATGAGTGCTAAGACTGCTCTTTCTTCTATTTCTTCGATTACTGGGGTGTCGATGGGGTTGCATAGAACCTGCAGGTCAATTTTGGTATCATTTTCACATTAATTCTGCTGCTATATGAGTATGTGAAGTCATTCCATTTCCCAGTGTTTTCGTCATTTCTTTATGTTGTATTTAAAATGTTATGGAGGTCTTTCCATGCCTTGGTTAAGTTTGTTTTATTCCAAAGTCTTCCTTTCCTCCTTCCTTCCTTCCTCCCTTCCTTTCTTCTTGAAGCAACTGTGAATGGGACTGTTTCTCTGATTTCTTTCTCAGAATGTTTGTTATTGGAAGTGATTTTCGTGCGTTTACTCTAAGCACCACTTCTTTAAGCTGTGATGTTCGTGTCCACCAAACGAGGTTAAAACCTTGCACTGGCATAGCTCCCAGAGATTAGTGCCCTCAGATAACTTTGGTAAAAATTAGAAAAGTCATTAAAATAGGTAAGTGAAGTGAAGGCCAATAGCTTAGCTTGCTTGTGTTTCCATCCAATCGCAATGTGAACTGTATCACTGGGTAAAATTTACCCAGCGAATCACATCCCCATCAAATAATGAATGGGAAGTTATATTTTCCTGTAAGATAAATTATATGCATAAATTAAGAAATTAAGGATTATATTTTGATCAGCCTTCCTGAGTAAAGAACCTTCATGAAGCAAAAATGCACTGTAATCGGCATATTTACAGGAGTGAGACTAGTCCAAGTGCTCCTGTCTCATAGTATTTCTTGCATTATCCTACACATTCTGCCAGAAAAAAAAAGAAACCCAGAGGAAAATCTTGACAGGACAATATAATCATCTAATCTAATCAAAACTCCAACATTACCGCTCTATATTCTATTTCATTTTAACAAATGTCAATGATGTTCAGAGAATTACATGGGAATAAACAAGCAAATAAGAGAAATAAATATAGTTGAAATGAAAAAAAGATCAACACCACCATATCACCATGGGCTTTATTTATTATTCTACCACACAGTGTATCAGACCATGCTTAATTTATAGGGGCCTCTGAACGAGTGAGGCCAATGGTCCTCACCTGAAGCTGCCATTAGCAAATAGTCACTTTATTTTATTGCTGAATCAGTGTCTGGTTCCAAAGGTCAAGAACCCACATCCACCTTCATTTGCCACACTCCCAACCCCAGCACCCTAATGGCTGTGGAGCTGCCCTCCAGAGCCTGATTCGTCCTGCCCGTGTGTCCAAGCCCTCTCCCCCAGCACACTCTGGAATCCCACAAACTAATGGAAGCAAAATGCTGCCAGTGGGTCGGCCCCCACCGGCACCACAAGAAACTGCATGCACCATGACAGGGTCCCCCCTCCAGCAGGGTTCCCAGGACCCTGCCCAGTCTCCTGTTTCAGACACAGACACAATGATTACACATGTCTGACTTCCAGAGCAGCGGGTCAGCGTAAAGGGAAAGTGTCTTCAGAGCAAGAAACATCGTCAGGCAGAGTCCGCCACAGTCAAGGGGCAAAGAGGACACTTGTCTTCCTTAATGTATCCTCTGGTGTGAGGATAGACAATATTGGCATTTCCAGGAAGCCAGGAGACAGAGAGAGAGGAGAGAGAGAGACAGAGATAGAGAGAGAGAGGAGAGGGGGAGAGAGGGGGAGAGAGGATAGAGAGAAGAGAGAAGGGAGAGGGGGAGAGAGGAGAGAGAGGATAGAGAGAGAGGATAGAAAGAGAGGAGAGAGGGGGAGAGAGGAGAGAGGGGGAGAGAGGAGAGAGACAGAGAGAGAGACAGAGAGAGAGACAGAGAGAGAGAGAGAGAGAGGACAACTAGTACTTCGGCACCACTTTCCCAATAAAGACACAGAACTGTGATCAGCTGAGAGGGGGATGAAGTCGCTTGGAGGAGAGGGACCCTCAGCTGTCAAGCTGACAGGAAGTCCCAGGTACACCATACCAGTGGGAGAGGAGGTTTGCTGGTTTGGATTGGGTGTCCCCATAAACTCATGTGTTCTGAATGCTAGGTCCCCAGCTAGTGGGAATTTGGGAATTGGAGCCTTGCTGGAGGAGGTGTGGTGTTAGGGGCGGGCTTATGGGTGATAGAGCCAGCTTCCCCTTGTCAGTGTTTGGCACACTCTCCTGCTGCCGTTTTCCACCTGTGGTGGCAGAAGTGATGTCCAGCCTCTGCTCATGCCATGCCCTGCCTCCGTGAAGCTTCCCCTTGAGACCCTTTTGGTCAGGTGCTTTGTGCCCGCAATGTGAAGGTAACTAGGACAGGAGTGGAGGCACAGCTCTATTATTTTATCCTTTCTTCCCCCTCCTTCCTTTCTTCCCCTTTCCCCTAGGCATTGCTGGTAGTGATGTGTGAGCACAGGACCTCACCCAGGCTAGGGGAGCTCTCTCACCGAGTCTCCTCTCCAGCCCTAGAGCTCCGTCAAGCCACGTGTTGAAATTTGCTGTGAAACTAAAGGAGGAATTATTTCTCAGCCATAAATGAATGTGACATTGGTATTTTAAAATTCCTATCGAATCACCAGGAATTCCTTATTCAATCTTAAGAAAGGGAAGGAGGAACAGTCTCTCATAATGAAGAAAAACCACTTGTTGAGAAGACAGAAACAACAGGAGCCCTTAGTACTCTCTCCCACCAACAGCTCCATCCACACCTCCCAGGTTAAGGGCATAGTTTTAGTATCAGATGATCTGAGTGCAAATTCCAACTATGACACTAACAAGCTGTGTTGAACTGTCTTTTTAGTCAAAAATCTTAGTTTTTCATGTATAAAGTGAGTTCAATATCTACTTCTTAATTTTTTGTGCAGATTAAGCAAGACCCTTTATGTGCTGTTCTAGTACTCATGGGATATCAATAAATGGTAGCCAATAATACTGAATTCGTTTGTCACTATCACCACATGTTCCAAGACCTTTCCCAGGGGTTTCCAGGGCATCAGAGATGGAGAGTAACACACCTAAGAAAGAAAGGATACTCCAAGACATCACCTGGTTACATCTGGTTTCTTTTCTTTTCTTTTTTTCAAGGTAGGGTCTCACTCTAGTCCAGGCTGACCTGGAATTCACTATGTAGTCTCACGGTGGCCTTGAACTCATGGTGATCCCCCTACCTCTGCCTCTCAAGCGCTAGGATTAAAGGCCTGCGCCACCATGCCAGGCACATCTGTTTTTTAACCAATTAACTCCATATTTGGTTTCTAACACAGTATAGTTTTCTTTTATTAAGTATAGACCTACATGTTGGATTTGTGATTTTACCTCTTTGTATTGAATTGTCAATGACTATGTTACTGGATATGAAAACAGGCCCTGAATTTGTATAATTAGTTTTAAAAGCTTAGTATAGCATAAAATAATAACAAAGGCACATGTGTGTGTGGGGGGGTGTCTTGTCAGTTCTCATGAAAGAATGAGATACTGCTTTGTGTAAACTGAATGTGGCTCCATCCAAATGGCCTTGTCTGTCTGTCTGACTCTTATAGGGACAATAGCTGGCACTCAGGAACTCCGCTGTGCCAATGGGCGAGAGTTATCCAGAAGACTCGTGACCCCAAACTGTACTGTCCAGGCATAGGGCCCAGGCGGTGGCCACAGTGTATCTACAATGCAGAGGAGGGCAGTAGCAAGATGTCCAGAGGAAAGGGGCCTGTGTGCGGCAGCCTGCCAGGGGGCTGGTCAGATTCAGGATGTAACAGTACACATCGAAGAGTCTCTAGAAAGGTTTCCAACCTCCAAGGTACCTCTCGACCTCATAGGACATTAGTCAGGAAATTTTTGAAATAGTGGCTTCTAGAATATTAAGAGTCATTTCCCAGTGATCAGAGGTCTGTTTCCAGCCTCGCTGTGCTCCCTCCTGGACCAGAGCAGGCCACTCTCTTCCACCCAAACCTCCTCCCACCACTTCTAGACTTGAGTCATCCTGCAGTACATGGACAACAGGAAAAGAAAGAAGAACGACTTTAAAGTCACGGATGTCCCAGTGAGACATCTGCTCTGAAAAGATAAAAAGTCACAGCACAGGGGCACAAAATCATCACGCCATCCAGTTAACCCTTGGTAGGGAGCTATTTTCGTTGATCATGTTACTTTATACTTAAATTATATATAGTCACTTATGTATTTACTTGGGAGGGAAGCTCCTGCTGCTATAAACAAATTCCAGATGCATGCACCATTTTGTGATCTGGCTTTATGTGGGGATGAAGGAATTGAACCCAGGCTGTCAGGCTTTGCAAACAAGAGCCTTTTTTTAATGATTTTTTATTATTATCCATAATTATATACACTTAATAAGGGAATAATGTATTGATGTCTACCATTCCCCCATTTCCCTCTTCCCTGTCCCCGGTCAGTTGGATAGCCTCCTCCATGGGCAGTCTGGGTCAGTCCATGGGGTAGGGGGTTGTGAATAGCCTAGGAGTCACTGAGGTGGACAATGTTTCTGGATATTCTCCTCCACCATGGCTCTTACAATCTTTCCGCCCCTCTTCCGCTCAGTTCCCTGGGTCATGGTGGGTGAGTATTAAGGCTGCTTTGTTTTTGAGGCCTTAGGAGCCTCTGTACTTCTGCTTGAGGTTGTGTTGAAAATCATTGGTATCTGTTTCAAACAAGAACCTTTAACTGCTGAGCCATCTCTCTAGGTCCTCGTGGATCGTTTTAAATGATGATTTAATTCCTCATTTCACAGAGAAACGGGTTTTGAGAGGCAAAGTCACTTAGCTACAGTAATACAAGTATATAGTAGAACTGTCGATGAGCACCACACTGGCCTTTATCCACAACGTGAATGGACAGTTTTGTAACCATCCTCGGTGCTCTCTTTTAATGACGTTATGAACCAATTATAAACTAATAACCATATAAAACAAAAAAATCTTAGTTTCAATACCCTGAACTCTAATGTACATACGCAACTGACTTTTTGAGCCACACAGAAGCATTTATTGCTGATGCAAATTTTCATAAAGCCGCTTCACCTTTACAAAAGAACATCAGGGAGGTACAGATAAGCAAATATAGGAAAATGAAATCTACCTCCAATAGTGTTTATCCTTCTACAATCTTTATTCTTTGAGCCTTGAAACATCCTCTAAATCTTATTTTATGACAATTTTTAAAATATTTATTTATTCATTTTGAACCAGGGTCTGACTATGGAGACAAGACAGGACAGCCTGGAACTCAAGAGCCTGAGTCATTTAAGTGCTGAGATTACCACCTTGGGCCAACTTTTTAAAAATCTTACAACTATAAGATTTTTTTCAAGGGCAGGAAAGATGCTTCCGAAACATTACTTTAGCAGCTGCATAATTACCATAAGGATGTGCCATTATCACTTAGCCATTTGTTTATCTGAGGACTGTTGTCTTGTTTCAGTATCGCTATCTTCCTGGATTCTGATCATATCAGCCATATCTAATCTGTCATCTCTAAATCTGATAAACAGGTTTCCCATCACCTTTTCCAAAATTCTTGACAAAAGCCTTTAACTATTAGAGGTTTTCTCCTAGTTGACATTTATCCATTCACCAACAGTCTTTGGGGTTGCCAAGTCAGAAATCAGATTTATGTCAAAGTTCCCAAATCAGCATAAATATGTCTTCATTCGATACGTGTTTACTAACTGCTCTCTATCAACCTGACTGTAAAGTGTTATAAATACTTAGGAGAACACGATTTTCAGTCACAGAAACATATGCGGATTCCCCAAAGTTGAGGCTCAAAACTCATCAAAGTGCTGAGAAATGACAGTGGAATGTTCAGCACTAAGTGACACATCTCCATCACACCCTCCAAGGCAGAAGAGGTGGTGGAAAGATTGTAAGAGAGAAAGGAGGGAAGGACTGCTTACAATGCTCTTCCAGACACAAAGGGGCCCTGATATTCATGACCTCCCAGGGGCTGTTGTTACCAGCACAAGGCCCACAGAATATGAGGGGAAAAGACATCCAGACAGAAAAGGGCCTGGTTGGAAAGAAGCAGGGTTTCAGTGAAGGGAAAATATGGAGGGAAGATAAGTAAGGGTAGTGAAGGAATTATATTCAGGGTACAGTGTGTAGAGCAATAAAATGGCTTTAAAAAACAAAAATAAAACAAAATTCCAAGGTTACGTGTTTTTCATTTAAAAATCTAAGCGATCTTAAAATTTTTCACAATTATTTTTTAAAGTAAAACAAAGATGATATAGTGCCAGAGATGGGTTTTGGTAATATATTTAGGTTATATATTCATATATATATGTGTGTGTTGTCAAAGGAAATTCATTTCTATAATTCAAGATTTTTTTTCGTGCTATGAGGCAGTCACCAATGCTAAGGAGTTAAGTTTCTGAAAATGTGTGTTTTGTGGTGAAAGCATAAATTCAGGATAAAACGGCAGATCCCTCTAGTTTTGAAGAAAAGAAGACATGGTGCCTGACTTCGGCACAGAAAATCACGCATGAGAAAATCACGAAGGCGCCAGAAAAGGGGGCCACAGGCAAAAAAAATCTCAGAATAAAGCTTATTTTTGGTTCATATCTTTTTGAAAAGAAACAGTATTTCATGCTGAAAATAGCATGAAAAGTGTGTCAAATGTTCTCGTTCTAAGTGAAAGGAGGCCCAGGGTGTCAAGCATAAAAACTGCCTTAGCAAAATGCCATGCTCGTTCCCGTTGCTGCTTCATTATGTAGCTATCCCTGGATGAGGACGAGCACCCCTTGGAAAATGTGGGGTTTTTAAGTAATTGTCAACAATTAGACACATTGTGTGAGCAAATCTTGTGATGGTGCCATTTCCCTTCTCTCTGTCCCCATCCCATTGGTGACCCTCCTCAGAGGGGGAGGAAAGAGCGTAAGAGCCATGGTGGGGGAGAATGTCCAGAGACATGGCCCCCTCAGCGACAACACACAAAAGGGTGGGGGGCCTGGCTGCCTCCTGAGCTGTTCATGAATAGCACTTGCCGTGTGTCCAGCACAGTTCTAACTGCTCTATCTACATAAATTCATGTCGTTTCCCCCTCAACAACCCTCTAAATAATGTTATTATTTCCCCATGTTACAAATGAGGAGAGTGAGGCAGACAGGTGTCGCTGCTCATCCAGTGCCACACAGGTTGATGTGGCAGAGACACTATTTAAACCCAGGAAGTCGTCATCACTAGAACACCATTGTTCTAGCTTTCTCTAAAGCAAAACAGAAAGAGCACAAGCCTTGTGGCCCCTGGAGTTTTAGAAGTTCTTAGGAAAGGTTTATGAACGGGATACAGGTGATGCTGGGGGGGAGAAGTGTCCAGGAAAGAGCTTTTTATTCCATAGAGGAAGGACAACTTCTAACAGCGAGAGCCTTAGAACAGGTGAAGAATCCAACTCCCTTCTCATTGGTGGGCACAGGTACACAGTGACATCCATCAATGGCTTATATTATGGTCTGGTGAAAATGAACAGAACCAGTCTTATCAGCAAATAAGAGGCATAGACGCCAGGCCCTGCTCCCCACCGCCTACACCTTGCGTCCTGAACATCTTGAGCACGTTGCTGAATTCCCACTTCTATTAAAATGCAATTGCCCCAGAGTGTCCCTCTCTATATCAAGGTGTATATATCCACAAGACTTAGAGTGAGGACAGCATGGAGGGAAAAGTGGATCAGCAGAGAAGGCCCTCTTCCTCTGTAGAACTGGCTCTAAAGGAATTTGGCCACAGCTTCTGGAATAAAGCACCAAAAGTGGCTGATGGGAGGAAGGTTCTTATTCTGGCTTACAGTCTAAGGGGAAGAAGCTCCATGATGGCAGGGAAAAGCATGAGCCGAGGCTAGTGCTGTTACTCAAAGCATGGCTTTAGGACCAAGATGCTGTTAGCCACAGACACACATTATTAACAAAACTTGTCCCCCAACTACAAATTTGTTGCCTCTGAAAACTTCAGCCCACTATCATCACCTCTGCCACAGCAGGCGAGAAGCAACAGCAAGAGGAAGCCTCGCTCTGCAAGGTGAAGCTGGCTTATCACCCAGAGCCCCACCTCCAACAACACACCTCCTCCAACAAGGCTCCACCTCCCAAACTGCCCTCAGCTGAAGACAACGCATTCAGAACACATGAGTTTAACGTGATTTAAACCAGCACGAGAACTTTTGTAAGCTTCCAAGAAAGGAGATGGACAGGGTTTGGGGATCAATACAACGGACCCCGAAACAAAGTGGCACACATCCATGAGGCTGAATGGAATTCTTGTTGAAACAAGGACAGCCTGGGCTGGCACAGGACACGGGACAGCCACGCTCAACCCCCGCCCGGCTCCCACTTCAGTCCTGAATACCTGTCCAGATTCATCCTGCCACGCTGAGCATAAGAGAATTTGATGTGAAGGATTCTAGAACTGTCTGCACACCAATGTAACACGTCTAGGAGCCACAAACGAAGACAGAAGAAGATATTTGTGGAGGTAGTCACTCGCCTGCTTTCTGTACAACCCTGACTTCTCCAGAGCTACATGACTCCATTTCAGAAATACACGGGTAAGAAGCAGTATTGTTCCAAGAATTTAATAAGATCTGTCGTATAGTTGATCCTGGATATTCAACCACAAGGAATTCATCCTAAATCAGTGTGGACACCTGCCCGATAGTAAATCTAGCATTCCTGCCAGGCTTGACCATTGTGTGAACCCTCAAGTTCAACATCAAGCAGAACCCTCACTTCATAGCTTCCTGTGGAATACTGCAGTCAGAAACAAAAAGAGCTGGGAAGGGAAGAATTCATCCAATCAAATTCATCTGTCAGATTAAATGCTAACTAGAATTATTTTTTACTTTAAAATTCTTATGTTTAATTTATTTTGCTATTTAAGAGCTACAAAAGTAAAGAACCTGTTACTATCTTTATGCTATACATACTTAAATAACCTTAAAACAAATATAGTTTCAAGCAACACTGATGTTTATTTTTTGACCTATATAAAATGAGTATGAACATATCTCAGGCATGAAGTTACCATAATGTTTTCTAGAAAAAAGAAGATGATCACATTTGGCATAATGGAACCACCCTGGAAATAATGTAGGATGGGGAAGAAAATGGAAACGAGCTCGAACAGCTCATTAGAATAATAATATGAGTTATGTATTACTTACACATAGAAACAAAATTAATTAAAGTCAGCTTTATGACCGCAGACCAGATGCCAGGCTACGCAGTCTAACATATAAACCAGGTACCGACACGACAGTGTTGTGACGTCTCTCTTAACCAACCTAACTTCCCTCAAACAAGAGCAACAACAAGATTTCACCAAAAGCCTTTATCAATCATTTCTACATTGACTAAACTGAAAGCAGGCAGAATGTCTAGGATTCTCCCACGCACATCACAAAATATTTCACAGACATGACGAATCTTAAAGATGGAGGAACATCAACAAAATAGTTGATGATGGTGATAAGTCCCATTTGTCTGGAAGGTGGGTCTCATTAAGAGGGAAGACAACACTGGGGGGGTCTTGATCTCTAGGCTGAGGGGCCTAGACTACATTTAGGAAGCAAGCAGCCACAAAACATTCGAGGGACAGAAGGACATTCAAGTAAAAGCCACACTTTGAATATTATTGAGAGAATTCACAGGGAAATGAAGGGAGGAAGACAGTCTTGATATATTCTTTTCACCGGGAGCACATGACACCCCCCCGGAAAGATCTCAGTGAATACACGCTCAGTAAAGACAGCCATGCTGAAGGCTGGGGCATAGCTGGGGGACAGGAGAGAAACGGGGACCTTCTCAGGGCAAACACTGTTCTTTCTAAAACCTCTTCCTGGGCTTGCCATTGAGAAATGTTGTCCAGTGCCTGTGTATTTGAGACTTTCATATCACAAGTTCCCACATGAAAGATTTTGTAAAGCTCTATAGTAAAGAAACGTTTAAATTCCTTCTTCTGAGATTGTGGCCATGAATCTGCCCTCACCTCTTTAATTGAAGAATCGTTTTCCATATCTTTTAAAATGTTCACTCTTCAGGCACCTTTGGAAAGTGTGGGTTGAGGTCATCCTCGGGTCATTTCAAAGACATGACCTTGCAGACTACCACAGCAATGAGTTAGAAGCTGAAGGTCTGGGTTGGGCAGAAGGAGCTGTCCAGAGTAGTGGGAATAATGCGCCTTCTGTAGGCAGTGTCTCCAGGAAGATGTCATCCACCCGTCCAGAGTTCATGCAGGTAAGTAGACATCTCAACTTCTAAGTTTAAGGATTATTATTTCTGGTTGTTAGTAACTAAGAACATCAGGCCAACAGCACCCACAAAACAACTCTCTTTCAGACATCTGAAGACGATTAAATCAACTCTCATCCTCCTTTATGACTGAGATAAATTGGATAGTTCTGATTATCCATTTCATCAGAAAGCCTGGCTATAAATTCTACAAAAAGTTGATCCTTCTTCCTAATTATCCAAGGTTGGATGTTTTTCCCTAACACTGAAGTTCATCTAAAAGCCCATGAAAACCTTCACGCTATCTAAGGGTGTATCAGACACAAGGAGGAAACAGAATCTCAGCCCATGCAGAATACTTACTGTGGTGGTTTGAATGTAGTGTTCTCATAGCCTCAAATGTTTGTGATTACGTTTCCTACTTAGTCCCCACCTAGCAGAGTCTTTCGAAAGTGGAGCCCTGCTGGAGGAAGTGTGTCACCAGGGGTGGACTTTGTGATGGAGTTCAGCCCTGCAGTGTGTTCAGACCTCCCTCGTGCTCTCTGGTGTTTGCTTCTCTCTCTCTCTCTCTCTCTCTCTCTCTCTCTCTCTCTCTCTCTCTCTCTCTCTCTCTCTCTCTCTCTCTCTCTCTCTCTCTCCCTGTGGGTGCATTATGAAATAAGCCAGCTTTTCCACCATGATGAAGCTGCCCCTGGAAACTGTAAGCCTGATAAACCCTTTCTCCCATAAAGCTGCTTCTGGCTGGATGCTTGTTCCAGCAGCAGCAACGTAACTGCAACAGTTACCAAGTCACTCCAAAGAATAAGTCTTCAAGAAAACACCTTCCACTATCAGGAATGAAATTCTAAGATGGAGGCTGACTCACCCAGCCTAGAATTCCTGTTTCCCTCTGCCCAGAGGTACCAGGAATTTGTTTTTACCATAAGGTTTTATCTTTCAGGAGTCTAGTCAAGTACAGCATTACATAATTGTTTTAACAAACTACAGCCAGGCAGAAAGGCCACCAGCAAGGATTTTGAAAAAGCATTAATTATGACAGCTGACGTTTCAGCTTTTCCAAAGGTCCTAAATATGAAGGTGGTCAAGCTGACCTGGGGTTCGTGGGCCACTTTTACAGCAGCATGTTACAAAGAACTCCGGGGGATATTGGAAGGCTCATGGGGGTTTTCCATTTCAGCTGAAATTCTCTGAGCACCCTAGCTGTGAGCAAGCAACTGTAGCTCAAAAAAAATCTTATTTTAGGGAGTAACACACTGCTCTCTTATTGGATCTGGGGCCCACTCCACAGGAGGAAATTCATGCTTAGCACTAAAACCCTAGTCAAAAGCCTATAGCTTGGCAAGTCATAGGCCCTGCAGGGGAGGGGTACTGCTGTTTAGCTCCCTGGGCATGTTGCGCCCATCAAATTGCCCTTTAAATATTTGTTTGTGCCCGCAGACTTGTACTGCTCTCACTTTTGGTCTGAGAGGTTTCTTTTGCCAATGACGATGGGCACTGGGGGACAAAACTCATCAGTGAGTTTCTCATGCTGAGAAGTGACTGCTGAGTGCTCGGAACTAAGTGAGACATCTCCATCACACCCCCCAAGGCTCAGAAAACATTGTGCAAGATGATAGAAAGAATGTAAGAGCCAGAAGACGGGAGGAGTGCTTTGAAACACTGATGTGAAGACACGAAGTGGCTGTTGCTTGCGCTCATGGCCTCCTGTGGATGCATCATGTCATGACCTGCATGATCCTGGGCCCATCGACATTCCACCACAGACGGTGGAGGAGGACGAAAGAACAAACAAGACATCGAAGAGGAAGAGGGATTCGTCAGAAAGAAGAAGGGGTTGGATGGAGGGGGGCCAGGGAAAGGGTCAAGAGAAGGTAATGGGAGGGGATTATAATCAAAATACATCATGCCCATGTATGAAAATTGTCAATAAAAAATTTAAAGAAGTCGGGGTTGGGGATGAGCTCTTGCTTAGCAAGCGCAAGGCCCTGGATTCGGTCCTCAGCACCACCAAAAATAAAAAATATTTAAAGAAATCTGGTGTGGTGGTGCACGCCTTTAATCCCAGCACTCAAGAGGCAGAGGCATGAGTTAGAGGCCACCCTGAGACTTCATAGTGAATTGCAGGTCAGCCTGGGCTAGAGAGAGACCCTACTCAGAAAAAAAGAAGAAAGAAAGAAAGAAAGAAAGAAAGAAAGAAAGAAAGAAAGAAAGAAAGAAAGAAAGAAAGAAAGAAAGAAAGAAAGAAAGAAAGAAAGAAAGAAAGAAAGAAAGAAAGAAAGAAAGAAAGAAAGAAAGAGAGAAAGAAAGAAAGAGAGAAAGAAGGAAAGAAAGAAAGAAAGAAAGCTAGTTTAAATAAAAAAATGAATTTTAGCACAGTCTCAAAAGTTTGGATTAACCGAATCTCTAGAAATTCAACCATCCACCTGAATAAGGTTCACATCTTTAAAGCCATTAGTTCTGCTTCTGGGAGCTTCGCCTAAGAAATTAATACAGAGGCACTTTCACACATGAAGGAAGGGGTTCATCAAGGTAAAAACTACTATTCAACAACAGGTACCTGATTTAGCTAGTTAGGAGAGCCTGAGACTAGTTCAATCCTGGAACTCAGCGAGGATCCGGCTCCCCAGTGAGTCCCGCCAGATGCGACAAGGCGGTGGGCACCTTCAGCGCCGGTGTTCCAAGGATGCGCCGTGGCCCAGCTGCGCCAGCATGACGCCACGTAAGCCGCACGGTGCCCAGCACACTGTGAGCGCTCAGACACACCCATAGGCCATGGTTTTCATCTTGCCCGGACTGCCTGGAGCAGCTGATGCCCCGGGAAGAGGCCACCATAAGGAAACAAGCGTTCCAGAGGAAACTATGACTTAAGATAAGAAAATGTGCCTGGGGAAGAGGTGGAGCCGAAGGGGCCGGCGATGGTGAGGATTGCAGTGTCCTTTGATTGGGCCCTAATAAAGGAAAAGCACTGTCCTACCCACCAGGAATTCTCGTGTGTGTTCCAAACAGAGCCAAAGGTTGGCCTGGTGTTTCTTGAGAGCCTTGGGAAGCAGTGATGGCCGCTGGGGAGCTCCTGTCAGAAAGCTTGCTGGTCCTAATTCTGAGCCTGGAGATGTTCTTCCTCTGGTTTTTCTTGTCCTGATCTCTCCTCTTTTTACAAATATTTTATTTATTCATTTTCAAGCAGAGAAAGAGAGAGACAGAGACAGAGAACCAGGGCCACCACCTTGTGGGTCTGGCGTATGTGGGTCCTGGGGAATTGAAACCTGGGCCTTAGGCACTGGAGGCAAGTGCCTTAACCACTGAGCCATCTCTCCAGCCCTCTCTCCTCTTTTTAAAAAAATATTTTTATTTATTTGAGAGAGTTAGAGAGAAAATGAGAACGTGCATAAGAGGTCCTCCTGCCATTGCAAACATTCCAGGTGCTTCTGGCTTTACATGGCTACTGTGGAGCGAACCCCGGGCCAGCAGGCTTTGAGCACTGAGCCATCTCTCCAGCTCCTCTCTCTTCTATTCTTGTTCACCCTTTGTCTCAGAACAGCTTTGGAGAGTCTCTTTGGGGGCTGGAGAGATGGCTCAGTGGCTAAAGGTGCTTGCTTGCAGGGGTTTATGTACCCATGTAAAGCCAGATTCACCAAGTGACACGTGTCTGGAGTTCATATGCAGTGGCAGGAGGCCCTGGCACACCCATACTCTCTGTCTCTGTCTCTCAAATAAATACATAAATAAATAAAATTTTAAGTCTCTTTTCTCATACTTCTCGATGCCTCTCATCCCTACCCCCACCCCACGCCCGATATGGAGGAGGCTGAATACCTGAACACTTCATGGAGGTGCTTGAAATCATTGCCCTCCACATGGAAGGGAAGTTAGCATTCCGTAGAGGAGAAGCTCATAAGACCAACACAGCTAAAGAGTTAAACACAAACAATGATTAGAAGACACAGGAGCCAGGTGTAGTGGCACATGCCTTTAATACCAGCACTCAGGAAGCAGAGGCAGGAGGATTGCTGTGAGTTCGAAGCCAGGCTGAGACTACATAGTGAAGACACGGATTCCAGCCTAGGAAGTCTAAAGAAGGTTCTCGAGAGCTCATATTTGTTCTCTTTTCTAAGTATATGTGTAAATAGTTGCTAAGTCACAGCCTTCGAAGGCTGACCTTCCTCACCACAGTTCCAGGACAGAGGTGCTGCTGTTGAGGCTCCCAGGTAACACAGTAATGTAGAGTTAAGAGTTTACCCACATTCCCATGGTGAATATATGAAGTTACCAGTTTTGGCCTTAGCCACCTAACTCCACAGTGCGAGAACCAAGGCCAGGACACAGTGTCCAGCATCTTGTGACTGGCAGACCTCTGCAGATGCAGCCCCTCTCCTTGAGTGGGAGGTGTCTAATTAGAGCTACAACCTAGGTGCTAAAACTGATTGGTCAAATATAAACCAATCAGCTGTCTCTCTGGCTCACCTGAGAAGAACTTAAATTCTCTTCCCTTGAGGAAGCCATTCCTCTCTCTTCCCCCACATGGCAATGGAGTAAAGAGACTGCTGATCCAGGCCTCAGTAAGGTAAGGCCTACCCTCCACCCCATTAGCTGGGGGGGGGGCAGGCTCCAAACTTTTTCCCTCATGAATCTCTCTTTTTCATGATGGGAGCTCACTGTTATCTTTTCTGTTTATGCTTATTTAGGTAATTAACATAAGTTCTGTTAAACTCTCTAACCCGTGTTCTCCCCACACTGGTGGCTGGAGAACTCTATAACTCCCCATGTTTCCTTGAATAATAAAGTTTCCCACTATACCTTACTATTTTGTTGTCTATGATTTTAATTCTTTAACTTTATAGACAAGAGCTCGGATATTCCTTGAACTTGGGGTGCACTGAGATTTTTACTGGGGGTTATCTTAATTCTAACCCTACCCCACATCCTGTATCTTAATCCATATCAGCCAAGGGAGAAAGGAGATTTCTTCTGAGCCTCAAACCCTCTCTCCAGGCATGCTAACAATCTGACTTGCTCTCTACAAAATGTGAAAAGCTACAGCTTTTTAGAATTCACGGGGTCAGATAAAATAGTCACTAGTCACTTTTCGTGACTATTTCTACCATCTTTCCTTTTAAACAAAAGTAAAACTCTTGACGGTTTTATGGGAAGGAGGAAAGTTTGAGAACTGAATTGGATTGGGCAAACAAAAATAATAAACAGAAACCAAAAATGACACTTTTTACTTGAAACCATTTTTGCTAGATTCCCTGAGGTTCCACAACGTCCATGTGCCCCATCTATAAACAAGGAGCCAGAGGTCTAGAACGATGAAGCGCTGTCCTAGATTGTTAAATGAATCAAAAGCCACCATGCCTCTGGCCACAGCTCTAGCACTAGCCAGCCTGAGTGGTTCCTTGTGAAATGTGCAAAGTGGCAGCCGGTGGGCAAACCAACAACGACATGGTGATATCCAGCTTCTCCTTGGGTTCATTTACGAGTGATCCTCAATACAAAGTTAGCTGAGCCAGGCTGGAGAGATGGCTTAGTGGTTAAGGTGCTTGCCTACAAAGCTGAAGGAGCCAAGTTCTTTTCCTCAGAACCCACATAAAGCCAGATGCACAAGGTGGCACATGTGCCTGGAGTTCATTGGTGGTGGCTTAGAGGCCCTGGTGCACCCATTTTCTTTCTCTTTCTGACTCGCTCACTCTCTCTCTCAAATAAATAAAATATTTTTAAAAGAACATGAACAAAGTTAGCTGAGCCAAGTTGCCCCCCAACCATCACAACAACCGCCGCCACCACCTCCATTAGCACACAGAAAAATCTAAAGATAGAGAAGAAAAGGTCACATGCCATCAAATAAATGTTCACCTAGGGGAGTTTTCTTAGGTCAGTTATTGAAAAAAAATCAGCAATACCTGTCTTGTAAGTGATATCTTTTCATTCAAAGAAAGATTTTTAAAAACTTAACAAGTTGTGATGGTTAAATTTTATTGTCAACTTGGCCTTTTTAGTAATTTTGGGTGGGTCTCTGATGTTGTTCCCAGGAAGGCAGCCTCTCAGTAGGGAGCAGGATGTAAGGAAGCTCGGGGGAGCTAGAAACAGACATCCCTTCCTGGGAGGGCAGTGCAGGAAGGAAATTCCCAAGACTCGGGGAGTCAGCAAGTCTGGGAAAGGGTTTCAAGACCCTGCTCGAAGACTATATAACGGGGGAGAAAGTCTCTCCCTTCCCTCCTGTTTGCTGGTGTGTGTGTGGTGTTTGTGCTGAGTTTCTCTCTGCTTGCACCTGTGCAAGAGTGCCAGCCTCTTTCAGCATTACATAACTTCCCCTGAATCTGCAGCTGCAATAAGTCCTTTCCTCCCGCGACTGTGCCTGGTTTGGAGGTTCATCCCAGTAGCAAGTAATGTGTCACCCTCAGTCACCATGCAGCCTGCGCCCTTGACGCTGCATGGGCTATGTTTGTAACTATAAATGTACCTTCATTTTACATAGCTGTTTAGTGTTTTGTTATCTACCACCTAAGAGTTAAATCAACACATCCAACGAAGGGGGAAATGTTCTTACCTGTGAAAGCATTTGTGGCCTGAAAACCAGCTTCCTGCATACTGCTCTCCAGACAAGCTTGGGTTTCGGCTCTGAAGCTGCCCTGCGGTGAGGAATCTGCCCAGGGGAGGCCTCAGGTTATTTCCATCTTAGCCTGTCCAAGTCCATCACTCTGCCCATCCAGCTTTGGAGAGCATCCGATGCCCACTGGCTGTGCTCCCACACCCTGTGGGCAGGCACTACCTGGGTGGCACGCAGTCCAACAGCGTGTGGGGCCCACGGTCACATCAGCCATCCAGCCAGAGCGTTGAGGCCATGGTGAGGTCAGGAGAAGCTGTCCTGGTGCGACCTGCTTTCCCACCTCAAAGTGAAGGACTCCCCGGCCTCGCGGGGGCCATCATCATCCACGAAGCGCTCCGTCTCAGCCTCATCGAGGGATCTCGGTCTGTTCTGACCTGCTGCTCTCTGCGGTCACGTCTGTTCTGCTGAAATCACAAAGAAGGGGTCACCTTCTTAAAGGAGATCGATAGACCTGCTGGACATGGCAATGCCTGACTAGAATCTCCGCACTTGAAAAGCTAAGGCAGGAGAATAATGAGCTCAAGGCCAGCCAGGCCTCCGTAGCAAGCCTCTGTCTCCCAAAAGCAAGCAAGGGTCTGGAGAGATGGCTCAGTGGCTAGAGACACTTGCTAACAAAGCCTGCCGGCCGGCGTTCAACTCCTTGACCACCCATGTAGAGCCAGGCGGGCATTTGTTTGCAGCAGCAGGAGACTGGTGCACCATATACAGCCACACACACACACACAAGTGCAAATAAATAAGATAAATTCTAAAGAAAAGCATTAATAGGCCTACAGAAACCAAAAAGAAGACACCATGCAGAGTGATGCCTATGACTCTTCTGTGGACAGTGGGGCAGCTCAAGCAGGACAAATGAGGGGACCCCAGAAAACCACCAAATCTACTCACCCAAGACTCTCGAAGAACAGGGCTATGACTTCTTTCAAATATCTTTCCCCCAGGTTACTACACACACACACACACACACACACACACACACACACACACACACACACACACACACTGATAAAGAAACACATTTCTCTTAGTGGATCCTGAGATCTTAGAAAAGGGTTTTTATTCATATAGATTACCATTAGCACCCAGGAAGGGAAAAAATTAAGATTTAGGTTGAGCAATTTAAAAAAATATATTTTTTC
>PVHP010007230.1:0-59102 GCA_004024765.1 Zapus hudsonius
TATCCAATGAGCTCTTTTGAATACACAGTTAGATTGAGCACAATAATATCTTGATTTTTCTTTTATTGTTTAGTCCAAGATTGAGAACCAGTACATATAGCTGGCTTTCATAGAATTGGCGTCCAACATATATTTACCCTTTAGAGAATTTAGAGAAATCATACCAATCTGACTTAACTATTGAATTATATAAAGTAAGTAATAAGAATTAGACATCCTTATTAATAGGAAATATGCATTATCTCTATGGATGCAATTTTAAGAAAATTGGCAACCCATATGCCTTGCCTGAGTGACCATTGTTTTTCAGCCCCAGGGGGCTTGCACATGGATTTCTGACAAGGCAGAAACTTGCGTTTTAGACTGGCTGAAAAAAATCCATACTGTGGCATGTATATATATATATATATATATATATATATATATATATATATATATATATATATATATATATATATAAAGAGAGAAATAGCAGACATATTACTACTCAAACCAGAGATATTCTTGTATCAAATTCATAAGTATCAGAGACATTGCATGCCATGAGGCTTAACTCACTTTTACATCTGTATAGACAGAGAAAAAGCCTTATAAATTAATTTAAATTAAGTCTATTGAATTATACTTAAGTAAGCTCAAATGAACCTAAATATTTATACATGATCATCGTTGCTAGGATACTAGTAATGCAGGCCTCATTAGCATTATGGAACAGAAGTCAGGACCTAGCACTCAGGGCACTGTGCATTGTCAAAAGATTGGGCCTGGAGGTCTGAGAAACAGACCACAGCCCCACACAACTGTAAAGTCACAGGACCCAGCTCTCGGTGTGCTGTGCTTATGGCAGGAGGTCAGGCTTGGAGGTCTGAGTCACTGTTTCTCAGACCTCCAGGCCCAATCTTTTGACAATGCACAGTGCCCTGAGTGCTGGGTCCTAATTTCTGTTTCATAATCCTTGGCCAGAGGATCTCATTCACCTCGACTTCCGATTTGCCCCATGAGCAGGAAAACTCCACTGAGACCTCAGATACACAAAAATGAACAAGCATAGAACTGGGAAAAGCAGCAAGAGTCAAAAGAGAAACAGAGAGGGGAGTGACTTGGGGCGAGCTGCCTCCAGAGGCGCAGGCTGCAGTGAAATCCAGGCACAAATCCAACGAGTGGCTCTGGGAGCACTATCGGGAAGTGCACCCCTGGCTCCATGTCTTTGGACGGCCACTACAAGACAAACCAGTTGGGTGGGGAAGAAAACACAGAGGGGGGTCTCTTACCAGTCTTCATGTCCCTTTTCGGGCAACAGATGTTGGGAACAGAGTCAGTCACAGATCCCTGGTCCCCTGCAGTTGAGCCTGTCTCACCAGCCAGCAGGAGAGAGGCTCCATGGGGAAAGATGAATGCGCAGTGAACTTTTTTTCCCTTTATATGCTGACTTTGCTGAAGGAAGACAAGCTATTTTCATTGCTCATTGGTTGCTGGCTACAATTTGTGTCCTTCTCTTCAAGCTTTAGCATTGCTTGACACAGAATGTGGAGACTCGTCTTTCTCTGTGCAGATTTCAAGATCCACTAAATAGGATCATGGATTTGTCTCGGGATGATTATCCACTCTTCTGTTGCATATCCTTCTGAGCATACTATTTGGTTTCTGGTGAATCAGGAGGCCTCTTGTGAATTTAAGAGTAACAAGTCCTGTGAGAGCAATACAGATGTTGTCTGCACTTTTTCCAGATGGTTCTCCCTTTACTCACCACAGTATACCCTGTTTAACTTCCAGCTGTACATTCCTGGGGAGACATCCTCAGACCTTGGAAATGTTTTCCCAGAGATACCCTATCCTTTGTCATTTTCTTTTCTTGGTCTCCAAACTCTCTGTATTCCTCCTCATGCCTCTTCAATCTAGCTTTTGCCTTCCAATGCCATTGCTCCAAACTCTCATAAACATGTATTTTAAGATGGATTTTGTTTTCCACAAATAAGATTACCTTTTATTTTCCCATGGTGCAAGTCTGGTATGTCTTGAAAACTATTTCTTCTTATATTTTTCCATTATTTTTAATTATGTCATCTGTGGGACTAATAATCTATCTCAATTAATAGGATTTTCATATATATATATAAAATTAAAACTGATATTTCAAAATATTCATTTTTAATTTACCATTTTTCTGGTTAAGTGAGGAACATACATATGTGTCTAGGATCATCCTCTTTAATGTTTAGATGACGGCCTCAATTTATTTTAAACATCCATGTTTTAAAAATAATAATTTTATCTTTATATTGATTTCTTTCAAAAAGCCTCCTGTCATTTACTTAAATGACCCTAATACTGTTTTTAATACGTTTTCTTCCAGTAATGTGTCTCAATGCTGTTTTAATATCTATTTTTCCAGTAAGGTGCCCCATGACTCAAAAAAAGCTTCAACACATGAGATATATGACAGGTTGTTATGAATGTTCCATGGTGCTAAAATTGTGGACAGCACTGCTGACACAAGGCAAGCAGGATTCTGCTTGGAAAAGCTAATTTAATTCACTACAGTTTCTGCTTCTTCCTTCAGAGGTAATGCATCATCCAATTTGCTTCCTTATCTAAGACCAATGCGATCCTTTGTATTCAGACTTTATTATCAAATTCTTGGCCACATAAAATTTTATATATATATATATATATAAATATTATATATATATATATACATTTAGTCTATAAAACCATTGGTTAAAAATTCTGAACTAATACATCAAGTTCAAAAACAAAATTTTTACAACAATGTCTGAGTGCTGCCTTACCTATAATAATGTGACAACAAAAATGCTAAGGAGTGTTGACTAAGCATGGACTTTAATGTATTCACATATGTTTTCAGTAATCTCCATAAACACCAATGAAAACAGTTACTTGTGATAGAACTGTTAGGTAAAACTCAGGCAACACCTTGGTCCCCACTTCCCCCCTTCCTACCCCTTTCCAACCAGTGCGCTGAGCCTCAAGAGAAGTTTCAACACCTATACTATAGCCTGCCTCCTAAACAGGAAATAAAGCCCCCCACCTTCTGTGTCTCTGTCTGGTGGAAAAGGACATCCCTTCCCCCTTCCAGGCCACCTTGCCACCCCCCTTAAATTCCTGACCTGACCTTCCAATATGCTCTTTTCCCACTTGGGAGATAGCCTGTAGTTCAGAGTCTCTTTCTCTGATTAAAGCCTTTTATTTCAGATAGGTCTCATGATGGTCTTGGTACAAGAACAATTATTTTTTGAAACATTTCATAAATTATGCAAAGCTGATAGAGCATTTGACTTAAGCATATGTTAGATACAACTCATTGTAATAAGTGTATTTTTAAATAAAATGAAGGAACATTGCATTTTCTAAACTGAAACCCCTTGGCACAATCTGCCCCATACCACAGTTTCCTTCAGGAGAAGAAAGGTGCCTCCAATCCATGCATAGGAGGGAGTGAATGCCATTCTGAGAGACTGCTTTTATTCATCTCAATCTACATCTTTAAAGAGCTTTGGTCTCAGAGGTAGAAAAAGCTTAAAATACTCTTTCTTCAAGTTGCTCTAGAGGTTTCCTTTTGAAGGTTGTGTGAATATCAAAATGTTACCCTTTGTTTTTAGATATCTGTGTGTACACTGTGATCCCACACATTGTGTTTTGAAACTGTGCTCTCTGCTGTTTCTCTGCTGCCTTTATCCCCTCTCATTCTGTTTGCTTTTGATGCTTTTGACTTTTTTTCTGGTCTCTATCTGTGCAATTTCTTAGAGTCTCATATTGAAAAGACATGAATTAGCTGCTGGTTTTGAAAAGTCAGAGATGATTTCAGGAATCTGAGATATCCTAGAGCCAAGAATACAACCTTCCCTGATGCTGTGGTTTGGGCAGACAACTGCATAAAGCTGGGAGGACATGCAAGTGCTCCAACTATGGGAAATATTGACTGAAATATCAGAAACGAGAACTGATACTAATGTAATAGTTTCTAATTGTGTAGTTGGTTTTTTTTTCCTTAGAAGTATTCCAAAGAAAGTAAAATCTCTTATGCAACAATACATTTTTAAATCCAGTTTTAGACTATCTCATAATAAGATTCGTAGAATATACATAGCTAGAAAGGATATATTTTGAAGAATTTCAAATTTAAAGTTAGCAAAAAGTAAAATCAATGATGAAACCCCTTAATTTGTGGGGCTTATATATAGATTTAGGCTATCACAATATAGTTGATAATTGAAATCAGTAAATGGTTGAGTATCAGTATGTTAAATTCAGAGTTGACTCAAACATACTGTGGTATGACAGTATTACAGTGAGTCACAAAATATAAGTATAAAAAAGCCACAGTCATAAATAAGAAGGGTGAAAAATACTTTCTTCAAACAGAATCATTCAATCCAAAGCGGTCATGTTCCCAGTGATGAATTCACGCAAGGCACATTGAATTCATAGCTCTATAGCATATGAATTTATGAAAGTATTGAAACTCATCAAGAGGTACAGATAGAAAAAGAAATAAGGAGGGACAGTAGAAAAGGAGGAAGGAAGAGCAACAGGAAAGAAGGAAGGAAATTTGGTAGGAAGGAAAGAAGGAATCAAGGAATGAAGGAAAGAAGGAATGGAGGAGGATGAAATGAGGATAGAGATGAAAAATGCTTAAAGCAAAACTATCGGGTCTGTGCAAAATATGGTAAGTTTTTGGGAAAACTGAAAAGTTGAGGGGAAAAGTGAGGGGAAATTTAACATTTTTACATAATCTTTGACACACATTTAAATTAAAATTTAGGATTCTTTCAAAGCCTTTCTTTCAGATGCTTGCATCTACATCACTTTATGGACACTGCATTCACAATCAGTGGAAGTAATCCTGAACATGTTCTGTACTGTTCTTCATTCATTTTCCATTTAGTAATATTCAAGTATAGTATGTCTCATCTGAGAGAAGATGTTCATATAACTTAAAACATATAGCTTCTTACAAACAGGCCATGATGGACTGAGGATATAGTTTAGTGGCAAAGTACTTGGCTAATGTCTGAGAGGTCCTGAGATTCATCCCCTCAGTAATGGAAAGAAGTATACTCTGGCATATTTTATCTTCACAAAGCAGAAGAACTTAAACTTGATAAATGTAGATCAAAAATTATCACTCCCACAAACTACAATAAGGGACAAATAACAGATCTCAACAGCCATAGTAAAAAAATGTGCAATAATATGTAATATATTAAATACCACAGCATACATAAACATGCTTCCTCTGCACTCATTGGATACATGCTGCCACCTGAATTTTATTCCTCCTTTGATATCCACAATAAATATTGAAATGATCTTCCACCACATGTAATGTCAAATGCACACTCAGTTAATATTATTTATATTAAATTTTTATCCAAATATTAGTAATCAAATATCTTTGTATATAGTTCAGGACCCCTATTCTGAAAGCCAACTATTTACTCCTAATATGTAGAAACCAACTGTGTACTGTTTTTCCACATGACAAGGGCAAATTTTTCTGCATTTTCAATTTACTGCTATACCATACTGCAACAACATGGTCTTTCATTCTTGCCATAACATACAGTCTTTTTTTTTTCAGTAGAAATGTATTCACCTGCTTAGATACTTTGTAGATGTTTATAATGAAATGGGGGTGCAGGATTTGAGTCTCAAATCATGAATCCTGAGATCTTGTCTCTTTAGTATGCCAAAGAATTAACCCCACCAGCTGAAAATGATTTTTACACAAACATAATACTTTATTCAAACTTTACATCTATAAAAAGGAGAGAGAAATAGAGGTGGGTAAGAGAAAAGAAGGCATAACCCAGCACCATGTGTTCTGATGAGCTCATGTAAAGACCATCATTTATCTATCTCTCTCTCTCTCTCTCTCTCTCTCTCTCTCTCTCTATGTATATATATATATATATATATATATATATATATATATATATATGCTTTTTATTGACAACTTTATTTTCCATAATTAGATATATTTTATGAGCAAATCTTATGATGGTATCCCCATTTCTCTCCTCCCTGTCCCCATTCCACTGGGTATCCTTCTCATTGGGCATAATGGATCAGTCCATAGAGTAGGGGATTATGAATTGTACAAGAGCTAGCTAGTTCCCCCCCAGTGTGTGCTTTTAAAGACAGATTAGAGAAATGAAAGTCAAATCCATGAGAAAATATCCTCTTACCCTTCCAGAAAAATCTGCCAAGTGGGGATAGAAATAATTGCTACCTACCCAAGTATGGTGTCTACTCCTTCTGGACAAAAATGAAAGACTCCCAGTTTCTGTGTCCATCCTGGTTAAAATTTGAGCTTGGGAAGTGTGCACTAAAGTAGTCCATGGTCCCAGGCAATTGGCCTGTTCTGTGCACAGTGTTCCAGCCAATGGACTTTGGTTTAGAAAGGGAGATCTGCCCATGTAGAGGCTGCATGCTTGGCTTGGGTGAGCTGAGGTAGACATAGCAAAGATGAGAAGTGAGATCATAGTGGGCCATCCTTACCTGAAGGCTATGAGAGCCTTTTGACATATGCTGACTTCTCCCATTCTCCCCAGTGTTGAGAAGAAACCCCAACTGCTATTGAGGGACTGTTGCAGTCAGCTTTCTAGTTGCTGCACAGAAAGAACCCAAACAAAAGCAGCCTGTGGAGGAATGGGTTTATTAGGCTTATGGACTCAAGGGAAGACTCCATCCTGGCAGGGAAAATGATGGCATGAGCAGAGGGGTGGATATTACCTCTTCCTCAGCACTGCAAAAAACAGCAGGAAGCTGTGCCAAACACTGGCAAGAGGAAGCTTGCTTATAACCCCCATAAGACTGCCCCCAACAACATAGCTCCAATGAGGTTATAAAACCCATACTTCCATCAGCTGAGGATCAATCGTTCAGAAAACATTCATTTGTTTGTGGGGTCACCTGGATCAAACCATGACAGGGAAACAAGGGGATAATGTCAGATCTTCACTATTTTCTTTTGGATGGGTCATGAAGTATGGCAGTTAGAGTATCTCCCAGAGAGTGGGGGGTTATATGTTACATTTTTAAGACTTTTTACTTGATGGTGTGTTTAAAACAAACTACAAATATTAGTGTTTGAGCCTATTTCAGAGACTGTTGGGGGTGTCTAATATTGTGGGTTAGAAAGGGGAGTTAGCCCTGTCAAAAGTGGTAAGGGTTCCCTTCTCATTGGGTTTTCAAGCAGCTCTGTATATGTGAAGTTGTATTGATTGTGAATAGCCTGTAAAGTAAGAAGAAATAAAATAAAAACAGCAGTTGGGTATATAAGGTCCCAGGATTAATAGAATAATTGCAAAGTATATAATGGGCATAATCTTCTATTACCATGAAAAACTTGTGATCCAGGTCCCCCAGAACTGCTTATCAAATGGTGCAGTAGCATCTGACAGATATGAATCCATTTATATAAATCTTGTAAAGCAGATGAAATATTAGCAGAATATATATATATACATATGTATATATATATATATATATATATATATATATATATATATATATATATATATATATATATATATATATATATATATATATATATATATATATAATTTTGCTTTAATAATGGCACATGTCCAGGGGTGTTATGAGTATGTATGGAGTCATGTAATTTTATATGATCACCTTTTTTATTATTTGATCCTCAGAATTAAGGAGGGAGAGTTAATCATCTGTGCCTTTAAAGCTTTTTGAGTATATTTACTGAGAATATTTATGTGTCAGATGATATCCTCTAAACCCATGGATAAGATTAAAACTGATACGAAATGATCATACTATTGGAAAACACTCCTAATCTATCAGTGTTTTAATACTGGTAAATTGGCTAGGTACTTTATGGTTTCTACTTGTCATGTTTGTATCCAAGAGAATCCCATGGTACATTTCCAATCTATCCAGGGGGTAGCCAGAGCAGGAGGTTGGTACCACAAAACTGCTCAGTGCCATTAGGGGCTACCTAACAACTCTTGGCCTTAGGTCCTGTGATGGTTAAGTTTTGTTGCCAACTTGACCTTTTTTAGTAATCTTGTGTGGGTCTCTGAAGATGTCCACAGAAGGCTGCTTCTCAGTAGAGGGCAGGATATAAGAAAACCCAGGGGAGGCAGAAACAAATATCCTTTCCTGGGAGGGCTGTGCAGGAAGGAAATTCCAGAGATTCAAGAAGCCAACAAGTCTGGGATAGGGTTGCTAGATCCCAACCTTAGGCTATATTAAGGGGGAGAAAATCTTTCTCTTGTCCCTGAACCTTAAAGGGTATATATGTGTAATGATACAAACATTTTAAGTTATTTTTTCTAATCCTTAAATTTAGCTGTCCTGTGACACTGTAGGCCATAACAACTATGGATGATAGGTGAATATTATCTTTCAAATATCTAGTAGCTATAAATATAGGCTAAACTTATAATAACCAGTTCTGGAGAAAACATGGTTTAAACTTGCTTGGGGTCTGGGATGAAGGGGGAATCAATCAATTTCCCAGAGTCAAGCTTGCCATGAATTTAAGTAGTGTAAACAGTTTATCAACTAGAAGTAAGAACAAGAGATAGCTAAGCAGAAAGATTGTATCTTAGTATTTTCTATTTTTAATATGTGTATTCGTTGTTACCTAGAAAATTTATTTTACCTATTTGCAATATACAAGGTGATATGGTCCTGTCTGTGTATAAACTGGTTAGATTCCTCCCCAATGGATGTAAATTACATCTGTGCTCATGACCCTGCACCATAGAACAAGATATTACCAGCAACTAATTTAAGCTGAATTTAGACTAAGTTTGTGTCCATAATATCAAAGACTTAATGAATGATCCTATCATTGGAAATCTACAGAGAAGCATCCCTAACAGACAAATTTACAACTAAACATTATATATGAACATTTAATTTTAAAGTGCCCTCTTATTATTTATATCCTTAAAAATTCTCTTGAAATCTAAGAAATTGAAAACCAGGCAGGCAGGCATCACACACATCATACTATGCTTATGCAAATAAAAAAGACATTTATGCAATACTTTATGGGCTTAATATACATTTGATTTTATATTATTCACTTATTGTAGTGGCTTTGACTTCCAGTGACTATTAAGAGCAAGCACAATAGACATTTATGAGATTTTATTAACGTTCTAAGGGGTATGGTATAGGCTTTCAACATTAGAAATAATGTTAACTGTGAGGGCCACTGGGGACATGGTATCCAGAGGATGAACTTCAATAATAGCAAAACAGAATCTGTCCTTAGGATGAACTTTGGCTGTAACATAACAGAACTCTGAGCCAAAAGCTTAGTCATAGTATGTACACTCAAGTAGCATTCACAGTCATAAAATGGCCACAAAAATTTATATCTTCAAAGGGATAGGTTCAGCTAAAGTTAGTGTTGGAATGCCAACAGGGACCATTTTGTAAACAGGAATGCCTGTGGCCAAGGTCCATGCTAGGAAAAGACAGAATGACAGAAAGATGATCGAAGGTTCTTCCATACAAATTTAGCAGATAATTTTAGAAAAATGCTGCAAGCCTGTTCTTGAGAAACGGCTTTATTTTCTTCTGCAGATGTAAACTTGCAGCTTTCCTGTGTATCTTTCAAGGGTAATAAATATGTGTACTTGAGGACAGGAGTGACTTTTGTGCCAGTGAGCCTTGAGTCCCCTGGTCCCCCACCTTTGGCTTCTTAGTAGTCTTAGTTTGCCAAGTGGTGGCTTGACCAGTCAGCCAGTCAGCCACAGTTGGCTATAGTTTTTCACAGATGCACTTTATCTGATTATGAAATTCCTCTAATTTTTTTTTTACTTTTTGATGTTTCATTTTGTTTTAATAACTGTTATTTTAAATGAGGTCATTTTTCTAATTAGCAGAATTTATTGCTAACATTTTAATTTTGCCTCAGCCCTGAGCTCCCCTTCTTTCTCTCTCCCTCTCCCTCCCTCTCCCCTTCTTTTCCTCCCTCCTCATGTCTCTCTTCCTCTGTTTTTCTCCAATGGCCATGTAATCGTTGACTTTTTTTTCTTGTTTTTTGTTTGTTTTTCGAGGTAGGATTTTGCTCTAGTCCAAGCTGACCTGGAATTCACTATGTAGTCTCAGGCTGGCCTTGAACTCACAGCAATCCTCCTACCTCTGCCTCCTGAGTGCTGGGATTAAAGGTGTGCGCCACCACGCCGGGCCTGACTTTTTTTTCTGTTATAAAAATTCCCATAGTCTTTGCCATTCTTACACTGGTTTCATAGTCTTAAGCATGGGACTATCACTTCCTTCCTGCCAATAGTTGGATAGAGAAGGAATAGCTCAGTTTTTAAGGCAGTAGGGAAAACTTAGTAGAAATTCCATCAGGTAAAGAGATAATGATACAGACTATTTGTGTTACTAGTCAGTATTATTCAATAAGACATTTAATATCTTGTAACGTCTTAGTATGTGATCCATTACCAAAAAGTGCTTTCTCACTTTTTGTATTTTCTTCCCCAGAATGAATCATTATGATTGTTTCAAGTCCTTCTACAGTATCTCATGGATTTATGAAGCATGATACATTTCCAGAATTTTCAGATTTTAGCTACTGATAGTATTTTTTTTAGTTTCCTTTCCTACATTGGGATATATATATCTATATATATATAGATATATAGATATATATATCTATATATATAGATATATATATGACAATATCATGGAAAAAATTGGACTCTAGATTTTGAAGTATTTTTATATTTGTAATACTTTCCTATGTGTGTATAATACACTTTGGTCCCAATTCCTTTATAATGACTGTCTCTTCCCCACTCTTCCCCACTGAAACCCTTCTTGCTTCCATTTACTACTAAACCTAACGTATTTTTTTGACTCTTTAATAAAATAGAGTAGCTTTCAGGACACAAAGCTTATTTACTGAAGAATATAATTGCCACTAGCTACCTGGAGGTGTGGGTTCTCATGAAGCACTTCTCTTTCATAATGAAATACTGAAAGGTTTAATCTTGTGCAAGATTCAAAGCCACTCTGTGTTCATGAGAGTAAAGACATTCCTTTTGGTAAGCATTGATTAGTTATTTCAAAAAAGTAGCATCTGGAGCTGGGGAAAAGATCAGAGGACAGATTCTTGCCTTGCAGACAGAGGCCCCAAGCTTGATCTCCAAAGATACTGACAACTCTCCATCTATGTAGAATATTGCAGTTTTACCAAGCAAGGGGTTATCCTTTGATGTCTAAGGAAACCAATGCTGTAGCAGCAGATTTGTAATGAAAAACAAAGCTTTATGAGAAGATTACAAAAAATGGGGAGGAGGCATACTCAAATCTGTCTCCCAATGGGCTAAGGTTCTTACAGATTTAGGGAACTGAGGGGATTGACAGTGTTCACTTTTGATTAACTCAAGCAGCTGTATCTTTCATGGTCATTACTATTCTAGTCCTGGACTACAACTTCATATCAGCTGACCTTGTTCTTTCATTGTTTACTCCATGTAGTTAGGTGTCACAAATCTAAGGCTCCATCTTGATGACAATGAATACCATATCACCTGAAGTCAACTTTTGGTCAGCTCTTAAGGTGCATCACTGGGCACTATGTTCTGAAAAAAATTCATATCCCATAGAAATGAGAAAGGTATCTTTTAGAAATGCATACCAGTAAACTGTGGTCCAGACAGAAGCAGGTGTGAAGTCATGATGCAGGGGTATGCAGAAATAATGTGTGTGTTAGGCTTTCTGTCAACCACAATTTGATTTGGAACAAGGGGTGAGTTACTCATTCCTCACTGTCTTACTGATCACATTTAAAAAATATATTTATTATAAGTATATACATTGTATGAGCACATATTGTGAATGTGTCCCTGTTTCCCTCCTCTCTCCTCTCTGTCCCCTACCCACTGCGATACTTCTGCAGTGTGCATATTGGATCTGTCCATAAAAGAGGGGGTATGAACTGCACCAGAGGTAGCCAGTTTTTCATTTTCCCCCCTTCTGTATTGTTGCTGAGGGGGGCAATGTCTCTGGATATTCTCCCCTATCATGGCTCTTACATTCTTTCTGCCCCCTCAGTTCCCTGATGTCAAAATGTAATTTTAGAGATGTTGAAAGGGAAATACAAGTATGTTCAGAAGAGAACCTTTGTATTACCTATTATCTGTTTATGTCACGTGTCAATGATCAAAAGTAGAGGGAGACTGTAACATTCAATATATCAGAAGGCACCATCATTCCTCAGAAAATCTCCCTGGGAACTACATTAGAGTTTGGAAAGTGATTGTAAAGCACTAAAATACAGAAATTTACCCTGACTTCCTTGCCTGGTGTTCACTTCTGATGTTAAATTTTCTGGGGGTCTGAAAGTGATGGCTGCCACAGGACAGTCTATCTTTACCATAGACTGTGTCAAGACTAGCCTTGTTTAGAACACATGTCTACATTATACAACTTGAAGAATTAATCTCATTCTACCTTTGGATACTTTATCCTAAAAGACTTAATTCCACATCTGTAAATAGAATTTTAAGAAGAAAAAGAACCACAGAAGATGCTATCAGGATGTAAAGAGTTATGCCAGCCTATTAATGGAGAGTGTTTTGATAAGTGAAAACACACATGTAAACTTACATGCATGGATGCACACAGGTGCCTACATCCACACATGTATGTTCAAATCGGTGAACTTAGAATAATTTCTATAACTGTGACTATCCCTGACCAAGTCAGTGCAATGTTATTGCAGTGCTTTGATGGCTAGATGGTTACTTCATTAATCACTATTTCATACACACATTTAATTCCCATTTTTACAATGTTGTTAATATATCCCCGAGTCTATACTCTCTAACAACTGAATCCCTATTTTACTACTGACAAAATGGAAAATCAGATCAATTATTTGCACATAATTATTTTATCTTCCCATGTAGGGAGTGAATTGTTTGAAAGTAATAAATCACTCTTTCTTCCTTTTTCTTTTTCTTTTTTCTTTTCTTTTTTTTTAATTTTTGGTTTGGGTTTGTAATTACATTTAGTATCCTTCTGAGGAAACAAAGTAAATTGAAAGCTTGTACTGAGAATAACGCATGAAAAGATTACATTGAGCCTTAATGTGGCATTTAATGTCAGTGCTGGGTATCCTAAGTAGGGACATCATTGTTACGTTGCAAGTGTTTTACCTACTCTTGCAGTTTCTCTCTTGCTTCTGGAATAAAGGGCCCCATCAAGAGCAGCTAATGAGAGAAAACCTTAAATTTTGGCTCAAGAGAAGAACCATGATGGCAAGGGATAGCATAGCATGACAGAGGTTGGAAATCACTTCTGCCATAGCAGGTGGAAACAGCAGCAAGAAAGGGGGAGCTGTATTAAAGCAACACCCTTAAGCCTGCCCCTAATAACAGACCTTCTCCAGCCAGGCTCTACCTCCCAAATTTCATCAGTTGGGGAGCATTCAGAACACATGAGATATTAATGATATCTGATTTAAACAACTACTCTTACTCAGTGATCTGCTTGGATCCCTTTCATAATTTTAAGAACTAAGTCTTCATCTAAGAATGAGTTGTCAAGACACACTAAAACCTTACTCCACATTAATTATTAACTTACTTTTGTCACTTACAGACTGTGTGAGGCAAGCATCTCAGTAGCAAACAAATCCAGAAATAAGTTTCCTCCACTTGCTCAACCTGTACCAAAGTTATAGTTAATGTTAATGTCTTCTATAAAACAATCATAGATATGATGAAACACATCCAGGCATGTTCATGCTAGTAATTTTAGCACTTGGAGGAAGACATATAAGGAGTGGAAGGGCTTTCTCAGCTACACAGAGCCCAACCTAGGTTATGTCAATCCCCGTTTTAAAAAATACCAATAATAATAACAATAATAGTATAAACAACAAAAATTATGGGGAAATAGGATATAATGATAGAAAGTAATGGGCTGTACTATGGAAAAAAGGTATTTGAATGGGGAGAGGGGCACATAAATGCCAGAGGATTGATTCTAGAAAGAAAAACTGGCAATTGCAAAGGCTTGGAGAAAGTCAGTTTGGGTGAAACAAATAGGAAGAGAGAGAGTGATAGCAGACATAAGGAATGGAGAGAAACGCAGAAGTGGATTCTCCCCTTTATTCCAGAGTAAATAATAGGATTTAAGTCTGAAAGTTTTAAACCACAAACTGTTTTTATGGAATTGGACCTGTTAAAGTAATGATTTTTGGATAGCAGAGTCAGGCGGTTTAAGAAGTCCAGTTACAAGTATATTTCAATAATACTAGAAAGAAAAATGAATACAGAATAAAAAATGTTTGTATCTGGGTTTATTGGAAAGGAGTTGTTTCATTCATTCATATTGTAATGCTATTTTAAACAATCCTTGTTGTTATTTAAGGCAGATGTGGATCACAAACACCTAAAGAGACCTAAAGGAAAGCAGAGACAGTCCTTTGGAGCCCAACTATGGAACTGTCTTGGACTTATAGAAACTGACCATTGGGTTTGTTTGCCCAAGACTGGGCCAGCTGCTTCTCACAACAGAGCTTGTAAGAAAAAAAAAGAAAAGAAAGAAAAGAAAGCAAGCAAACAAACAAATTAACCTTTGGAGTAATTTAAACCAAGGGTGAGCCTGCTGCCTTGGCTACCAATGGAGCTCTGATGTTCCTGGGCTGCAGCATCTAGAAGCAGAGACCAAATCTGAGACCACTGCTTCTGCTGACAATGCTGACAGGCATTCATTGCTGTTTTCATTAAAACAGCAAAATCCAGTAGTATGTGCACAAGTTGAGCATGGGCAAATGGAAAGGAACTTTTGACTCTAAATAATTCTTCACACATCTGTTAAATGAAGTGATTTACGGATATGAAATGTTAGACTCTGCTGATCAGAACGCACACATATATTTTTTTCACAAGTGCAATCACACTATGTCCACCTGTTGTGGGCAATTCATGTGTTGTCTTCAATGTGATCTGCATATTTCATTGATGTACACATTTTTCTGAGTGAGTAGTTGCAACGAGGTCATTGAGAAATTAGTGCAAAAAGCATTGCTTATGCATATATCAAAGGCATGTACTAAACGCTTTACCAAAATTTGGCTCAGTGAGTCTGAAAAGCAATAATTTGAACAGTTTGTAATAGATCTTGTAAATAGAAGGACCTCCCTCCAGTCCTTTTAAAATTTTTGAATTTTGAAATGTGAATGAAAACCACTATTTCCATACTTTAAAGTTGTTCCAAATCATTATTGAAATATATTATGATTATTATAGTTTACAGGGAACTCACAGGAGGCAATTATTTTACTTTAAACTTGACTGGCAACACTACAAAAGTAATTACCATCTGTACTTATATAATTTTATAACTACATTTTAATATTTCATTTGTAATAATAGTAATTATTATTAATGATGCATATCACATAGGAAGAAAAGAAATAAATTGCAACCAAGCTTAGTACAGCTGTGTAATTTAATGCTTGATTCAAGAGACCAATCATTTACTCTCTACAATGGCTGGAGATAAAAATGATATAATCATTATCCCAATTCTCAATAAAATATTCAAGTAGCAATAACTATAATCAATGTAGAATAAGAAAAATGCATATGCTGCATGTACAAGTAAACATTATAGATTCTTAGCAATTCTAACTGCTTGACTATTGATGAACTGTGGAGACATTAACTTGGATTCCAAAATAAGAATTAAAATTGAAAGTAAATTCAATGTAGATAATTATATTTATGGATATCTTTTTCATGTTCATTTCCTTTAACTAAAAATAAGCTGCTTCCATGTGTGTAGTCAGTCACTTATAAATAACTTTTCCGTGCTTACTTAGGCATTCATACCAATAAATGTAAGCGGACATGGCACATGAAGCTATCAAAACTGAGCATAGCAAAGAAGATCAAGGTCAGGATCAGGAAGTAGAGCCTAGGGCATAGCATGCCAAAAATGTCAATCTTTACAGCTTGATTCTGTAGGAATATATCAGAAGTAATACTTATAAGTATGTCTTAAGAGAATAAGTCTCCATTATCATGTTTAAAATAGATCTTTCATTGCATTAAAAAGTGAGGATGAGAGAGAATGGAGAGTAATGGGAGGGTGGGAGGACTTATACAATAAACTAAACCAATAATGAATTGATACCATAAAATCCTTAATTACATACAGTAAGCTCACAAGGAAGCTGTGAGCAACACTTGGTAAGAGGGGACACAAAAGGAATGGAAGGAAGCCCAACCTCAAGAAAAATTGCTCAGGCCTGCAACTCCCTGTTCCAATCATTGGTTCCTTCCCACAATGAACTGCTGATCAAAAAGACCCATGAGGTTCCTAAAACAAGACAGACCTTTGTCAAAGCTCTTGAATACCCACCCCGGGACAAAGGTAAGACCCTACTGCTGAAGGAACCATGGACTGTCCTCACACAACACCTAGAGATTCTGATTGTTCCAGAATGGTATAGCCAGCTCCCAGATAGTAGCATGTGTAGTGCTAGAAGGCAGTGCATGAGCTGCCAGGGGAAATTTGTAAATGATATTTGGACAAAGCAGAGACCACTAACATATAAAACAGACTGATGTTACAAGAATGCTGAACACACTGCTATATGGATAAGACCAGCAAGTCAAGAAATGCTCATCTGTGCAATAGTGTCACTAAATGGAGGAGGGTAATCAATGGTTTACTGATTGGATAAAAGATCCACTCAGTGATGAGAAACCCTTAACTGGAACTGGGATCCATAGCAAAATGTTATGGTGACCAAGAACCCAGAGGTCCAAGGGGAAACTCCCATTACTGAGAGCTACAGAGAGGCTACCCATTAGAATCTTGCCAAATTAGGAATGTTTGTCTCATTTAATCTATATTGATCTCACTCTCCAATGGAGAGTCTGATTGTATTTTTCAGAAGGCAGAAAGAGCCCTGGACAACCCAATTCCACCACCAAGACATGGGATCATGGCTGACATCCTGACAGGAGATGAACCACACCAGACCTATTATATAGGGCCCACAGAAACCTATGTGAAAAATGATGAGATAAACAAGAGACCTACCTCCACAACAAGTCAGGTAACCCATGAAAGGACAATGGAGACAGATATCAATGATACACAACACAAAGCAGAAGTCCAGAGACACTTAAGATGTCAACAATAAAATAGACTTAAAACTCACCCACCATGACTCGGGGAACTGTGCAGAAGAGGGGGTGGAAAGATTTTAAGAGCCATGGTGAGGAAAATATCCAGAGACATTGACCCCTCAGCAACAACAAACAACAGGGGGGAAAAACTGAATACCTCTTGTGCTATCCAAGGACAGGTCCAGTCAGTATATGTACCTAGGAGGGTCTCCTGTGGGTTGGGGACATAGAGGAGGGAAATGGGCATCCCATCACATGATTTGCTTATACAATGTCTCTAATTATTAACAAAGGTTTTTTTTTTTTTGTTTTTTTTTTAAGTGAGTATGAGCGAGGAATAGAGGCTAGGGGAATAAATGGTTATAAAGTCAGGTCTCTGAAACACATCATCCAGAGATGATGCATCTTCCAGGCCACTGGAAGATAGATAACCATCCATTCTTTATAAAAGCAAATGATATTAGCTTCAGACTCAATCTGAATTTAAAGAAATCTGAATAGTAGAATTTTCAAGGATTTTTTTTCTGTTTTCCAACTTTATTCCTCCTCCTATGAGAAAAGAACCTCAATTGTCAGAGATGTCAAACATTTCTCTTTCTTCCTATAATGAATGTAGTGTGTTTTCTCCTTTGATAACATCAGGACCATTTTCCTCAGTAAAATGATAGTTAAATTTAAGGTGCTGAGGGCTCTTCTATCCTCTCCCTTCACAGTGATTGTGCTATTCTTTTCTCTACCAACAACAACTGAAAACACGCCTTGTACTTATTTTCCACAAGAAAACTGGGTATGTTTTAATATCGACTCTCAATCTTGAGAACTGTCAAACTTCTACTGTATTAATTTTTAATATCTTAATATTGTCTGGCTTATATTACATATCAATATCCAGTCATTTCCCAGATGAGTTTCCATTTAAAGCTTTTGAAATATTGTCATATATAATCTAGACAAAATGATCTAAGATGATTTAATGATTTAAGAGATGGAAAGAGATTTCTGCTTCTAGTGAATTAGAATAAGACTTTGTTTTGAAAAATCCCACAAAGTTTAAATAAGTCAATGTCACACATATTATGAATGGAATTGCTGTTATTCAAAAGGAAATGTTCAAATTATTGTTGAAATTTGATTTTGGTTTGATAGATGTTATGAGCATATTGACCATGTAAATATCTATTTCAGGAATAAGTTAGATATATGCCATTCTTTATTGTTATTTCACCATCAGGTGTAGGATTCTGGGTAATAAAAACTGTGCCAATTAAATTAGCTATGTGATAATTATATTTACCTGCTAAACATAGGTATGGAAATGAAAGTATTTGAAGAGTATGAAGTAAGTTATTCACCATATCTAACACTGAAAATTATTCATTTTTCACCAAATTAGACAGACTGAATCCAAATAAGGGGATCATTGTTGTAATATCAAAAGTCTCAGAGGAAATATACATGTATTATAAGTTTGCAATCAAAATGCTCTTGTGGAGTGTGTTGGATATATTTCATCACCAAGATACTGCAGTGTCTTTTGGCTTTACTCATTTTTTTTGAGCATAGAGTGTGAGTATCTTTTTATATTGGAAATAATTTGTAGCAAAAAAAGTTACATCAAAATGATATATTATACTTAAACCTGTTAGACCTCCATTTTCCTTACTAAAAAAATCATTTGTTGTGTAAATATGAGCCATGTGTGTATGTGTGTGTTTATGTGCATGTGTGGTCATATGTATGCATGTGTGTGCATGTGCGTTCAGGTGTGTGAGTGCAGACCTTCATATACCATGGAGCATGTGTGGAGGACAAAAGACAACCTCCCTGGGGGGCCACAGCTTCCTCCTTTTGTGAGATCAGGTCTCTTGTTGTTCCCTGTTGCATATGCCAGGAAAGCTGTCCCCAAACCTTTCAGGGATTCTCCTGTGTTTCTGCTTCCCATCTCACAGAAGGAATTACAGGCAGGAGTTACAGTTCTGGCTTTGTGTGGGTTCTAGAGTTCCAGACTCAGCTTCCTCACCCTTGCACAGCACATGCTTTATCCCCACCTAAAACCCATAGTAAATGGTAGAACTGGACCCTGATTAATAGGTATACATTTACTCCCCCCCTCAAAATGAATCCTGTTGAATCTGCTGGATACATGTGATGGAAGCTCTCCAATCTCTGAATAGCTTTTAGTGCACTGGGATAAAGTACTTTAAAGAAGCCTCTCATCACACAGTGGGACCCTATGCTGTGTTCCACTTATAAAATAAACATAGGATGATTGAAAATAAATGTCTGTGCACATACTGACTTGAAAATGATATATTCTAGTCATTTATATTTGAGATATTTAAGGGGAATAAAAACAATTCCACCAAACATTAATGACTAAAATTATTAATATGTAAGTATATAAATATGTAGGCAGATTACTTAATCTGAGAATAGCATCATTTATGTCATATGATATATATATAATCCAAAAATGATCTGAAACCTTTTTCATGAATGAAATCACAATGTTTTTTTTTGGAAATTTTTAAAGGTCATGGAGCCTGGAAATCATTATAAAAGTGCTTCAAACAACAGACTTCTGAAAGCTGAATGAATGGAAGCATTATTCCTACCAAAT
Source organism: Zapus hudsonius (assembly GCA_004024765.1). Classification (NCBI taxonomy): domain Eukaryota; kingdom Metazoa; phylum Chordata; class Mammalia; order Rodentia; family Dipodidae; genus Zapus; species Zapus hudsonius. The sequence continues at coordinate 19,804 of PVHP010007230.1, forward strand.
ACAGAATATTTCGTGCTTTGAATCTTTGACTCAAATCTGTTGTTTCAACACAAGTTCAGCTGAAACTTCAGATCTGCTTGCAAACTAATTTTTTTCTGACATCTTACATAGTTTAAGGAAAATTCATGAGTTTCTAGTTCATGGGTTTCATTTGAAAGCAGAAACCATAGTAATTTTATCTGAAATGAACAATATTGTCATTTATATATATAGATTATATACAAATTATATTTGGTTCATTACATTAAAATTACTTTTAAAACTTTTATTTGAAAATTTTATAAGTACATAATATATTTTGATAATAGTTACTTGCTATGACTTTTTTTTTATTCCCTGTCTCTAAATCTTACAGGAATCTGAAAGGTCCTTTCCACTGGACCTTTTTTCTTCTTTTGAACAAATCCCTGTTCACTTTTGATGTTTTCCCCCGTCTCCCATCATTCATAACAACATTCTGATGGGATGAATGCTGTGCAGGTAACAGCAGCCACCTGAGGTCCTGAAAGCCCTGGCCTCTTTGTGTTCCATAGCTCACCTCTCCAGGCTTCGCTTCTTCCAATCTTTGTGCTACCTTTTCTTCAGTGTTCCGTGAGCCTTGGCAAGTGTGATGGGCATGTCTTATTCAGTGTTGAGCACTCAACTGTCACTGCTTCTTAGCATATTGATGAGTTTTGGGTTTCCTCACTAGGTACAAACATCAGCAGCTCTAATCTATGGACACAATCATAAATATTTAGATAACTATTTGATGGAAAAATATCCATTTATCCACCACTTGAGCTTAATAATATTTTTATTACTTATATGCTTGCCAGCAAGGATTAAAACCTAGTTACACCCTATAGCCTTAGAATAAATATAATAATGACTTATTCTAGATTAATGAAAAATACCTTATGTGTATGACTGTTAGAGCTTACTGTGAATACAGCCAGCCCCAGTGTATATATTAGTTGTTGCATATTTGTCTGTATTTGTTCTTTTATTCCAAGATATTCTTTCAAAATAAATATGTGAGACTCAGTTATTTGAGTTTTTCAATTTATTCACATTGTGTGCATTTTCTGATAAATAATAATGGGTTTTTAAGTTCACACTATGATTTTTAGAAACTCATATTGAAAAAATAATATATAAGTTAATTTGTATAATTCTTTCATTAGTCTGTGAATGCCTAACTTAATCACTTCATGTCTTATCTAATTTTAAATTAACTTTAGATTTTTGTGTTTTAAATATTATTTATTGGCAAGGAGAGAGAGGGGAAGACAGAGAGAGAGATAGAAAGAGACAGACAGAGAGAATGGCTCAAACATGCAAATGAGCTCCAGATGCATGTGACATGTGCACTTTGTGCATATGGCTTTCCATGGATACTGGTAAATCAAACCAATGCCATCAGATTTTTCAAGCAAGCACCTTTAACGGCTGAGCCAACTCTCAAGCCCTTGATTTTCATTCAAATAAAATATTTAAATTATGGGCTGGAGTTCTATTCCTAAGGACCTGAGTTTGATTCCACAGTAACCACATAAAGCCAGATGCACAAAAAAATGTGCATGAGTTTGTTTATTTGCAGTGACTAGGGACCCTGGCATGCTCTCTCTCTCTCTCTTTCTCTCTCTCTCTCTCTTTCTCTCTCTTTCTCTCTTTGCTTACAAATAAATCAAATAAAAGAAAAAATATATTTAAGTTATAATATCAGAACCAAATTTATAGACCATTTCATTGTATGTAGCATTATTGATTTGTAGGTCAAATAACTGGTGTTAGCATTAATTTTGGATTGTTAAAGTATTTCCACTGCTGATTTGTTTTGGCCAATAGTATGCATGCACAAGAGATAGAATTCTCATCTTTGCCCTTTATAAAGAAAGTACATCATCCGTCTTCACCTTTAGACCCAGTCTTTAGTTACTCTGCCTATTGAAATACCAGCTTCTGAGAAATGAGTACCAGCAGTGGTTTTTTTCTGTCCCAGAAGTTATACTCAGGGTCTATGAGGCTTTTTCTCATTCCCACAGCATATGCTCCCTCTCCTTCAGGAACACCAGTGCATGTCACTACTAGCCCGCTTATCACTGTCATTAAAATATGCCCATGTACCCTGATGTTTAGCTTAATGTGCTATGACCTGCATCATTGCTTTTCCATGGGTAGCTTTTCTGAATTCATGGATACATCAAAACTGGTTCATATCTATAATGCTTTGCCTCACGCATTGTCAACAATCTTACACAAAGTAATACATTTCCATACTCATGATTTCCTCTGGTCAAACTTTTATCAACTATTATACCATTAAAATTCATGGTTACTATTATAATCAATAAAAAGCCATATCCTTCTAGACAATGCATATTCTCACCAACAGTCTTTTAAAAGGTCCAAACCTCCAATTTTTTTTGTGTGTGTGGTGGAAGTAGCATTTAGCTCCAACCCAGGCTGACCTGGAATTTACTATTTAGTCTCAGTCTGGCCTTGAACTCATGGCAATCCTCCAACCTCTGCCTCCTGAATGCTGGAATTAAAGTCATGCACCACCACACCCAGCTAAATCCTCCAATTTTAAAGCCTTAATAAATATTGTGATTATAGCCATGCTCCTTTGAGTTTTTCCCAAATTAGATGGTGTTAACTTGCCTATATTTATTAATAATCAGAAAAAGGCTAATATTTAACAATAGTTCTTTATAAAAATATTTTTATTTGACAGAGAGAGGAAGATGGGAAAAGAGAGAGTTTTATTTTTATTTAAAAGTCCTTAAATACATGAATAATCACTACTCAGTAATGAAATTAAAAGGAACCCAGCATATGGGCATATAAAACGGATACAGACAAGAGGCACTGAACTGGACAACAGGTTTTCAAGACAAATTCAAGACTTCATGATATAGAATGGACAGTCTCTTCTGCAAATTTTGTAAAAATTATAGGTAGACATGTACACAAATAAAACTAGACCTTCACACTATGGGAATGAAAATTTATTAGGAAGGAATTAAAGATTTGTCATGGTTGGCTATGAAAATGGCCCAGTGAGTAAAGTACTTTTACATGCCATTATGATGACCTGAATTTAGAGAACAGACCAACCTAAAATGCCCTGACCCTGGTGGTGCTTTCCTTAATTCCAGCCCTGAGAATATAGAGAAAAGGGATCCTTGGTGCTTACTGCCAGATATTTAGCCTCATCAGTGAGGTCTAGTATCAGTGAGAAACACTGTCTCAATAAAAAGTTGGAAAATGACTAAGGAATATATCCCAGGAAAACTTCCAGTGTTGACCTGTCCCCACAACATATATGTATTCACGTAAACATACATATGCACATGCATACTCACACATTAAAAATAAAGGATCATTATTGTTTGGAACTGAACTTTGCCCAGAATTCATGGATGGAGTGGTGATCAGAGATGGGATTTTGGTATGCTATGATTTAGTAGCTTTGACTTCATCTTTGGATTAATCATCAATGGGTTCATTATTCAGTGTGTTTCTGGGAGATGTAGTTAGAGGTGATCAAAACACTGGAAATGAGATACAACTCAGAGGGCTCAGAGACATACCCTTAGGGCATAATTATTGTCCCTTGCTCACAGTGACATAATGATAGAGAATAAGGTCAAAGTATCTGTATGTATGTATGTATGTATGTATGTATGTATGTATGTATGTATGTATCTATCTATCTATCTATCTATCTATCTATCTATCTATCTATCTATCTATCTACCTATCTATCTATCTAGTCAACAAGGGACAGAGACCAAAGGAGAATATGGATGTCCCTTGCCTACCCTGACAGGACTAGAACACATGTCTAATCTAGTCTTAGCCAAGATAGCTGCAAGTGACAAATTCTTGCCTCTTCTTCAAGTACTCCTGGTCTTAGTACACCTGTGGGCTATCCCTTCCTGAGTGTCTCCTGAATCCATCAACCAATCTGGTCTCTCCCTCACATACCTGAGTCTGATAATGATGTAATTCTAACTGGATATTTGATCCAATAATGGACCTGAAGCATGTAAGTAGATCTCTTTTTGTGCCCTCTTCTCTTGTTCTCTCTTTGCTTCATGGGGTGATAATAGACTCTTGATACCCCCTCCTTGTAATGATGTTCTGCATTACTATAGTTTCACAGTAATGGAACCTCACAACCATTACATTAACATCTCCATGCAACAAATTTGAACTTTCCTGATTTGATGTGATCTGATTTCTCTCATGTTATCTTGTTTCTTTTCTGAATTGACTTTTGTCACAATTATGACGTGACTGGCATGAACTTTAAACATCAGACACAATGAAAACTATTAGAAGAAAACATGGAAAAATCAATATAGCAAAGGGCAGCAAAAGAAAAATAGACAAAAAAGGTCACAGTAAACTCAGAAGCTTCATGGCCAAGGAAATTATCAATATTCTGAATAGAAAGTCTTTGGAAAGCAAAAAGTTTTTGCAAGTCATATGTTGTAGTCAGCCTCACTCCGCTGGGATGTTCTCCAAACCAGGCACAGTTTGGGAGGAAAGTATTTATTGAAATAACAGATCCAGAGGAAGTTGCAGAATGGTGAAAGAGGCTGGCCCCTTTCACCAGTCCAAGCAGAGAGAGAAACCCATCACCAGCACCTCAAGCAAGCACACTCAAAACTCACAAAAATCAGGAACTCTAGGCTTGAGCTCAGACTGCTCTTTGCATATGGAATTATGCTTTATGAATTATGCTTATGGAATTATTGCATGTGGAATTCCAGACCCACCCCAGAAACACCTTAGGGCTGGGCCCTAGGAGCAAGCCAAGATGGCACACCCTCCAGGTAGGCAGCTGGAGAAAATCTTTAAAGCCTTTTTGAATCTATTGGCAGACATTCTTTCAAACTACCACACCATATTTAATAAAAGGTTAATAAACAACATTTATTACCAGCTCAATTTGAGAGTAATTTAATTAAAAATTTAAAGTGATTAAAAGTGGAGCAAATAAAGGCTTAGGGAGATGATCCTATTGTTAAAGGCACTTGCTTGCAAAGCCTGTCAGTCAGGGTTCAATTCCCCAGTATCCAAACAAAGGCAGACACACAAAATGGTTGCTTTTTTTTGGAGTTAAATTGCAGCAATAAGAAGACTCAGTATGCCCACACCCCCTTCTTTTTCTCTCTTGTCAAATAAATAATAAATAAATAAATACATTTTTAAATAGACCAAATATATGAAAAGGCTTTTCTCAAAGAAAACATACCAATGGCCAACAGACAATATAAGAAACTTAGTAAAGATGATCATCAAGACCATTATTAGATGCCACTTCCCACTTACAAAAGGACAAGTATCTCTGGTTAACCCTATCCCAACACTGTCTGCTCCTACATCCTGCCCCTGAATATTCATTGGCCTTTCCACCCAGGTAGTCCAGCTGTGTACTTGCATTAGCCACTTCTCTGTATGCTCATTATCAAGTTTATCTTCTATCTCACTTGAAAATATTTTATAAAGAGTAGGACATTCATTTCACTAAATTTAAATTATCATTTATTTCTTTAATTATTCTTAAATCAGAAGGCTAAAGAGTATTAGTCAAAATGACAATTTTTTTCTATTATTTTTTCTCCCAATTTTTCAGCTTTATATCAAAAATATATTTGGAATTATTAATTGAAAGTTTTGGGTTTTTGGAGTTGTTATTTAATATTTTATATATGGATATCCAATTTTACCAATCATTTATAATGAAGCTGTTCTACATTGCATTGCACTTCTGCCAATGAAAAATCATGTTCCTTTCCATTAGCATCTATGTCTTTACTCTGTTTTATTCCATTAATTTATGTTATTTACCTACTTAATCCCTTCTTTTCCTATGGCTGAAATGCTATATCTTTAACTGTTGTTAGACCTTTGACATCGTTATTTCATAATACAGATCATTTGCCTATTATCTGTTTTGGGGGATTTCTTTAAAAATTTTACATTAGAGAATCTTCAAAAGATTCTAATATTTCTATTGGACAACACTGAAACTTAATTTATAGAGACTATATATTAAAAAAATAATTCCCCCAGCTCATAGCTATGGAATGACTTAATAATTAAGATTTTTAAAATTTTGGTTTTTTATATATAAATGTATTTATTGTATGTATTCTACATGCTTATTTCTGGATTTTGGCTGTTTCCACGTATTTGATACTAAAGCCATGTATCATTAGACCATGGGTGAGATGTGCATCTTAGATAGTTATGTTGATTTTAGCAAAGTACATATAATCAATCATACTCACACAGAAGTGGATACAATAGGAGGATTATTGTATGTGGCCTCTAGAGTTATGAGATTACTAATTTAGGAGCTCTATAAGGTTGTAACCAGGATGCCTTGACTTGCTGCATTATATCACATCATTTCTATATATAGGAGCACACTGTGACACACAACAAAATGCTCCATAATCTAATACATTGGACACATCACCCAGCAACACATTTACTGAGTACCATTATAAAGCATTGTGTATTGCACTTAATTTCACTTCCATAGTGTTGAGACTAGCTTCCAGCAGGTTCATTTGCACCAGCATCACCACGAATGTGATTAACATGAGACACAGTGGTTATAAACATCCGTCTTACTAGAAGACAGGAGAAGCGGTTCAGGAACATCTTTCATATGTGATCTTTTATTTACTGAAACTGTTACATGGGCCTGGCTAAAATAAGAAGTAGCTCTTGTTCCATTTATACTGTACCTTTATCACAAAATTAATTTTTATTAAAAATATTTGTGCAGATGAATAGCTCTTCTTGGGTAATTGCTTAATTTTAAACTTTAATGTACATGTCCATTACACAAGTATCAAATATATGGCTCAAAGTTTTTGTAACATTCCCTTATTGACCTTTTTAACAGCTGAAAATTTGTAGTGACATAAATCTCTCATTGTTAAGACTTGTAAGATGTTTGAGCTTTGTTATTTCCACAGGATACTCATTCAATATTTACAATCATAATAATTTTTAAATTGCTTATTTTCTATTCTTGTTCTATTTTCTTTATTCTTAGTTTTATTTATTTATTTTTAATTTTTCGGTTTTCAAGGTAGGGTCTCACTCTAGTCCAGAATCACCTGGAATTCACTAGGCAGTCTCAGGGTGGCCTTGAACTCATGGTGATCCTCCTACCTCTGATGAAAGGTGTGCACTGCCACACCCGGCCTTATCTTTCTTTCTCTTATTGTTTGCTTTTATGATTTTTTTCTTTGAGTCAGGATCTCAAGGAACCAGCTGGACTCAAATTCTATATATTACAGGGTGTTCTTAGAACGCTGATCCTTCTGCCTGAGCTTAGCCTCTCTGGTATATTTAAGTTATTGATTTCGAACACCTCACTTCAAGTAGAATGTTTGTGGTATAAATATCCTTTTAAGTAATGCTTTGCTATATTTTTGCAATTATGTTCTGTATAGTGTTATTATGGATGTTTAGGGAAAATTACTTAACTAATTACAGTGAGTCTTCAGATTACATTTCATCAACTCAAAAGTTATGCTATTGTCAATATTATTCATTATTATTATATATAGCTTACAAATTCCACAGAAAAAGTTTTAGTTTATTAAGAGTTATTTGTCTCATAGACATATTTACTCTTGAAGGTATTTTTAATGAGTGCTCTGAGTCCCTCTGTCCTATTTCATATCCTTTTCCACGTACCTCGAGTATTTCTGCACCACCTCTATTCAATTCTACTGGGTAAGGATGTTTTTAGTTACAGCAAGTCTTTAAAAAAATTGGAATGACATTTTCACTGAATATACAACCTTCTCTTTATAGTATATTTTAAAAAATAAATTTGTATGGTTACTTTAAAGCCTCATTAGCATGCCTCACATTAGAGCTTATGATTATGTCAATCTTTGATTTTACATTATATGTTTTTTTTCCTCTAATGACTCTTTTTTTTTTTTTTGTTTTGGTTTTTTGAGGTAGGGTCTCGCTCTAGTCCAGGCTGACCTGGAATTCACTATGTAGTCTCAGGGTGTCCTTGAACTCACGGTCATCCTCCTACCTCTGCCTCCCCAGTGCTGGGATTAAAGGGATGCACCACCATGCCTGGCTTTACTTGTTCTGGTTAATTAATCCTGGGCTCTCAGGTGTTGGAAGCAAGCACCATTAACTGCTGAGACATGTCTCCAGGTCCCAAAATACACTTTTAATAACTATTTGAATTCTAGTCTCTTTGCTATTTTTGGATAAGTTAAAATTGATTGTTTTCTTCTCATTCTAGAGAATATGCATTTGCTATTTCCCTGTCTGCTGTATTTATTTATTTACTTATTTTGTTGGTGGGTATTATTAATGCCAACTTTTTGCCTGATGTATTTTTTGTTGTTGTTATTATCATAGGTTTTCTTTAGCTGGTTTATGTGGTACAGTTAAGTTGCTTCTAGCCAATATTTTAGTTTTTATTATTTGACTTTTCTGAAATATCTATCAACAGATTTAGGTGCTATTGTAATGCTTGAAAAATCACTTCCCATCTTTCTTAGTACACAATTCATTACCCTATGTGTCATGTGCCAATGCCCTACTCTGGCATTAGGAAATAGTGGTTTTTCTTACATCTGTCTGTCAGTTGAACTTTATTGCCTCCTGCTCTTCTAACTAGTTCTTATACCTATTTTTAATTTTTTTGCATTCTTCATTTTTAGTAGAAACTTTGTAAGGACAAATCATGTGCTGTTACCACCATTTCCCTTCTCCCTGCCCCCATTCCACTGATTGCCTTCATCTTTGGGATTGCTGGTATGAATATCACCATGGAGGGTTGGCTTATGAGTTCAGAGAGCAGCAGTCAGTCTTTGTGTGGCAGAAAATGCCTCTGGATATTCCCAGACACCTTAGCAGGAACAATCCACTGGCCCCCTCTTCCCCAAATTTCCCTGATCCATGGTGGGTGTATTTTATGTCTACTTTAGTGCTTCAGTCTCAGCAGCTTCTGGATTTCTGGTTTGGTATGATTTGAGTACTCTCGGTGTTTGTCTCCATCACCCTGGTGGAGGTTGTTAGACTTGCTGAGGAAGCAACACGCTTATTCATCTTGCCAATTCCACTGTGATTTCACCTGGGCCCTGGCCAATGTGTAAGGGGTAATTTATGTCCTCAGTTCTCACTGCCTTCTGGAAAAGAAAACATATTTTCCAACAGGAAGTAAGATCAGTATAGGTTAAATGGGCTAAGCATTGTTAATTAAGGGAAAATTACATGGATGTAGCCTCTCTTTCAGATAGACTGGTTGGAGCTTCTCTTTGGAGTCCATGGGCTCCTTTCCACTGAGCTAATCTATTTGTCAATCAGAGAGCCATTGATTACCCATCAAGGCTTAGTACCACCATTGCATGGCTGTGTACATTTTGTCATGCTCATGCTGGTTGCTTTCATATAGCAGTGTCTCCTGCTAGCACACATTATTACTGGCCATTCCCCACACCTCCCCCAGCAGCTCATGTATCACTTTCCAGTACTACACTGGCAAACCATCTGGGAACTGACGTCCTTCAACATTGCAGCCAAATCCCTTGATGTTCTGTTTAAATAGCACGTGATGTCTTCAGCAATAATGTCTTATCTTTTATCTCATATGGATAATTAAGTGCTTTAACAGAAGCATATCTTGTTTTAGGGACCTTGTAGTTCTCACCAACCAACATCTAAATGTGGGTTGTAACTGATTTCTGGTACTGGGGGTTATAAGCCAGAGCCAAATATTTTAGGGTTAAGCTTCATCCCACTCACTCCAGGAACATTCTTATCAGATGATCCTTGCATTTCTATTGAGTCTGCAATCCAGGAAGAAGGTTTATATGATATCAATTAATTTTTGATTTTGGTTTGTATCCCCACACTTCATTCCCCTCCCCTCAAAAACTTCCGTCCCTCTTACCTAACTCTTGAGTAGCCTGTTGGTATGCCTGTAACTCAAACTTTTCCAGGATGCAAACCAGATATGAGGGAGAACATGTGGTATTTGTCTTTCTGCACTTGTGTGAATTCATTCAGTATGATCTGTAGCAAATCCTTCCAGTTTCCTACTGATTTCATTACATCATATTTCCTTGCTGCTGAGTAGAATTCCAGTGTGTATATATAACACATCTTCATTATCCAATTGTCAAATGATAGGCATGTGGGTTGGTTCCAGTTCTTAGCTTTCGTGAATTGAGGAGCTATAAATATGTTTGAACAAATATGTCTGCAGTGAAGAGTGGAACCTTTTGGGTAGAAGCCCAATAGAGGAATAGCTGATCAGTAGGTAGCTGTACTTTTATCTTTTACAAGTTTCTCTATATTGGTTTCCTTAGTGGTTGTGAATGTTTGCACTCCCTCCAGAAGAATGACATCTCCTTGCTCCCCACACCCTTGCCAATGTTTATTGTCAGTTGATTTTTCAATGCTTGCCATCTTGAGTGGAGTAAGGTGCAATTGCATTGTTGTTTTAATTTTCAGTTCCTTGTTGGTTAAAGATCTTGAGCACTTTCTTGAGTATTAGCCATTTGTATTTTTTTCATTGAGAATTCCCCATTCATTTCTCTGCTCCAGTTTTTGAATAGGTAATTTGATTTCTTTTAAAGTAATTTTTGAGTTTTTGTATATTCTAGATATTAGCTCTCTCTCAGTGGTATAGCTGGCAAAGATTTTTTTCCCCACACAGTGGGTATTCTGTTGGCTCTGTTTATGGTATGTTTGTCTGTATAAAATCTGCATTAACCAGGGTCCTCTAGAGGAACAGAACCAACAGTATGAATTGTAGTAAAATAAAAGAGGATTTATTTCATTAGCTCATGGAAGTCCCTCAATAGAAGCCTGCAAGCCAGAAAGTCAAGAAACCTGTTGCCACTCAGTCCATGTGGCCGGATGCTTCAGCAGTCCCAATCCAGCACTAAAGGCCTAAAGGATTCATGGGGAGCCGCTGGTCTTCAGTCCAGGCTGGATGACTGAAGAAACTTCATTTCAATGCCTATTAAGATATGCATGACAAGCACCAGCAGTCAGGCAGGCAGGGAAGCATGGAGAGATAGTGATTTCGTTCCCCTTTAATATTGACTCAGGGTGGGGCCTTGCAACCCTATCCCAGACCTGTTAGCATCCTCAGTATCTGGAATATCCTTCCTCCACTGCCCTCCCAGAAAGGGATGTTAATTTCCAGCTTCTCTGAGCTTCCTTACATTCTGCCCCCTACTAAAAAGGCTGCCTTCCTGTGAACAACATCAGAGAATCACCCAAGATAATTAAAAAGATCAAGTTGACAACAAAACCTAACCATCCCAAAAGCTTTTTAGCTTGATGAGGTCTCACTGGTTGAGTGATTGTTTAATTTCCTGGACTACCAGGGTACTCTTCAGGAAGTCTTTCCCTACTCCACTATTGCAGAGAGTTCCCCTTATTTTTTCTTCCAGGTGTTTAAGAGTTCTAGTTCTTATGTTGAGGGTTTTAAAATTTTTATTTATACATTAATATTTAGAAACTTTGTAGGTATGATTCATGTGTTGGTACCACCATATCCCTCTTTGCTGCCCTAATTCATCTGAGGGCTCCTCAGTGAAGTGATGAATGCTCCATGTAATGGAGTGCTATGAGTTGTGATAGCAGCAGACATTTAGTAGTGGTGGTGGGAGCCTCAGGAGATTCCCCCCCATCATGTCTCTTATAATAGTTCTGCCCCCTCTTCCACAAAGTTCTCTGAGCCATGGTGGGTGAGTTTCAAATCTGATTTAGTGTTGAACTCTTAGCAGCCTCTGTATTTCTTCTTTGGGATGTTTTGAGTACTCTTGATGTCTGTCTCCATTCTGGCACAGGTTGTTTGCCTTGCTGTGGAAGTAACACTGTTAATCATCTTGTCACTTCCTCTGTGGTTTCTACTGGGCCCTAGACAAAGCGTTAGGGGTAGTTCATCTCTTACCAGAGAGTCTTTTATTGGTCCTGGTCTTGTTAGAATTGGGTTGTCAATAGTTCATGCTGCCAACTGAAAAATAAAAACAGGTTCTCCAATGGAGGGTGAGATCAGCATAGGTTAAATGAGATCATCATTGTGAATATGATAAGATTATAATGTGTGTAACCTCTCTTTAGGTCCATGGCTAGTGGAAGCTTCCTCTTGGAGTCCAGATTTTTGGTCTTGATGAGAATTTGGCTTAGGTCCAAGTCCCAGCTCAGGGTTCCTTCCACTAAGTGGATCTCTTAGCCAATCAGGAAGCCCTTGATTTCCCACCTAGGGAAATCTTATCTTGTTATGTTTCTCCCTGTTATATAGCAGTGTCCCCTGCTTTCTGCCAACATTGTTGGCCTAGAAACTCTGGCAGCTCATGTAGCACTTTCCAACACTATATGGGCTGACCATCTGGGGAACTGGCTTACTTTCAGATTCTAGCTTGGGCTTTCACTGTTTTGTGATGGCAGCCTGTGGTGTCTTCAGCAATAGGGTCTTATCTTTTACCTCTGGTGGGTAACCAAGTGCATTGACGGAATCCTATCGTACTTTGGGATTAGGTTTCATTCCACTCACTTGAGTATATTACCATAGATTAACCCCATATTCCTTTGCAGGGTTATATCTTTTATTTTACTAAGAGTAAGAATTCTGTGGCACAAATTTGGATTTATTTTTGTGTATATCACCTCCACCTCCCATTCACTTCTAATCCTGTATCCCTTTGTCCAGATTGCAGGCCAGGTTTGCTTGCTATTGAACTTGAACTTTACTATTAAGTGCAGATGAAGAAAAATATGCAGCATTTGTCTTTCTGCTCTTATGTGAGTTTGCTGAATATCATCTGTGCTAAGTTCATTGACTTTCTTGCAAATTTCATTCATTTTTCCTTACTTCTGAGAATTCCATTTTGTATATCTACCACATCTTTGATATACCTGGGCATCAGTGTTGATTCCAGTTCTTAGCTATTGTGATTTGAGCAGCTATATAAAGGTTTGAACAAGTGTGTCTGTATTGAAGACAGCAGGCTTTAGAATAGATGAACAGGAGGGGAATAGCTGGGTCAGTTGGTGGCTCTGTTTTCATCCTTTTGAGGAGTCTTCACACTGATTTCCATAGTGGTTATATGTTTGCACTGCCATCATTAGGGGGCAATGGTTCCTTATTCCCTGTATTCTCACCAACATCTATTGTTAGGCTTTTTAAAGATTGCCATTCTAGCCAAAAAAAATTATGGTTATTTTAATTTGCATTATCTTGATGATTAAGGAAGATGAACATTGTTTTAAGTGATTATTAGCTATTAGTATTTTTTCCATTGTGAATTCCCTTTTCAATTCAGTGCCCCATATTTTGAGTGGATTGTTTGATTTTTTTTTTTTGACGACTTAATGTTTGGAGTTCTTTGTGGGTCCTAGATATTAGGCCTTTGTCCATGGTGTAACTAGCTGGGAAGACTTTCTCCCAGTTGGGTGGTGGTCTGTTGTCTCTGTATAGTATGGTTGTCTTTACAAAAGTTTATTTAGCTTAATGAGATATCAGTGGTTGAGTAATTATTGAATTTCTTGGGCTACTGGGTTTCATTCAGGAAGTTTTTCCACACTCCTATATCATGTAGAGTTCCTCATATGTTTTCTTCCAGGTTTTTAAGAGTTTTCCATATCACATTGAAGGCATTAATCTGTTTGGAATTGTTTTTTTTTGTTTGTTTGTTTGTTTTTTTGTGCATGGTGAGAGAAGTGGCTCTTGTTTCATTTTTATAAATGTAATTATCCAGTTTGTCCAGGACCATTTGTAGAAGATTCTGTCTTTTCTCCAGTGTACATTGTTGGAACCTTTGTAATTGACCATGTAGCAGTAGCAACTTCAACAAAGAATGGGGTCATCATTTCTGTTCCATTGGTCTATCTGTCTGTTCTATGCCAGTATCATGCAGTTTTTGCCACTATGGCTTTGTAGTATAGCTTTAGTTCAGGAAAGGTAATAACTACAAACATGTTTCTTTTGCTCAGGAATTTTGGATATCTGAGGCCTTCTGACATTCCAAATGAACATTGACATTTTTTTTCCTATCTCTGCAAAAAAAAAGATGCTGGGATTTTTATTGGTATTGCATTGAATCTCTCTATTGCTTCTGGTAGAAATGACATTTTCATAATAATAATTCTACCTACCCAGCAGCATGGAAAGTCTTTCCATCCTTTCACATCCTCCTCCATTTCTTTCCTGAATTTTTTTTTTTTTTATGTTTTCATTCTAGAGATCTTTCTCATTCCTGGTTGGTTTTATTCCAAGGTATTTGATTTTTTTTTTTTGAGGGGGGCTGAAAATGAGACAAACACACTGATTCTTTTCTCTGTTTGTCACAAGCCTACAGGAAAGCTACTGGCTTTGTGTGTATATTTTGTATCCTGCCATTTTGCTGAAGGAATTTATCACCTTCAGGAGTTTTATAGTACTATCCTTCAGGTCTGTTGTATAGGAGGATCATTTCATCTGCCAAAAGGGACAGTTTCATTTCTTCCTTTCAAGTTTGTATCCCTTTTATGTCTTTCTCCTGTCTTATTGCTTGGAGTAGGACATCAAGCACTACTTTGAAGAGCAGTGATAAGAGTGAATACTCCTGTGTCATAGTCACCCACATGCCACTGGGATAAACTCCAAACCAGGCACAGTTTTTGGAAGAAAGTATTTATTAAAGTAACAGATCAATGGGACCTTTCAGAATGGTGAAAGAAGGTGGCCCCCTTTCACAGATCCAAGCAGAGGGAGAGAGAAAGAGAGAGAGAGAGAGAGAGAGAGAGAGAGAGAGAGAGAGAGAGAGAGAGAGAGAGAACTGGTGTTGGTACACCACCAAAACAAGCAAATGCACTCTAACTAGCCAACAACAGCAGGGCTTCCAGACTTGAACTCTGGCTGCTCTTTGCATATGTGTAGCTAGAATTTTACATCCACCTTAGAAATACCCTAGGAGGCCAGGCTAAGGTGACACCTCCTCCTGCCAGTAGGCTGGAGACAAATTTTTAGTACACTTTTGAATCTATTGGGAGACATTTAGTCAAACTACCACACCCCTGTCTTGTTCCCAATTTTAGTGGTAACTCCTTGAGTCTTTCCCCATTGAGTATGACTTAAGCGTTAAGTATTTTGTGTTTAGACTTTATTATGTTGTGGTATATGTCCTCCTGCCCAGTATCTCAACATTTTGATCATGAAGTGATGTTGAATTTTGTCAAAGGCATTCTCTGCATTTATTAAAATGATCATGTGGTTCTTGTGTTTTACATTATTTTACGTTATTAATATGGTGAAATATGTTAATCAATTCCCATATGTTGAACCAACCTGTGCCCCTGGGATGAAGCCTATTTGATCAAAGTTAGTAATGCTTTTGATGCATTGTTGAATTCTGTTTCAAGGATTTTGTTTCAAAAATTTTATAAAAGTTTATCACGGCTATAAGTCTATAGTTTTTCTTTCTTATATCTCTGTCTGGTTTTGTTATCAGGATGATCCTAGCTTTGTAGGAGTTAGGAAGCATTCCCTGCTTTGCAGTTATGTGAAAAAGCTTTGTAAAAGAATCCTTTCAGTTCAGTTTCAGAAGATTTTGTAGAATTTGGCTAAGAATCCATCAGGTCCTGGATTTCTCCCCTCCCCCTTTATTGGTGGTTTTGTCTTGTCAATGCTGGCCAGATTGGAGGTTTCTATGAAAGTGATTCACGTTGCCTTAACTTTTGTGTAATTCCCTCCCCACCCTCCCTATTCCACATCCCTCTAAGCCCCACCCCCAACCCCAATGTTCTAACCTGTCATGTAACTCCTTCCCTCCTCTCTCCTTTTGTCTTCTCTCTCCTGGTCTCACTCCTGCTGCTTACCACCATTTGCACTCCTCTCCAATTGATCCCAGTTTCACACCACAGATGAGAGGGTTTCTGTAAATTCTGTTATTCTGCAAATTTTATTTCATTTTTTTGTTACTGCTGAGTAGAATTCCATTGTGTATATGTACCAGATCTTCAATATCCATTCCTCAGTAGATGGGCATCGGGGTTGATCCTGTTCCTAGGTATTGTGAATAAAGCACCAAGCCTAGTTAAGTAACTATTTCTGTAGAAAAGAGTGGAGTATTAAAGGTATATGCCCAGGAATGGTACAGCGGGATCAAATGGTAGATCATTTTTCTAGAATCTCCAAACTGATTTCCATGATGATTGTAACAAGTTAGCACTCCCGTAGCCTCTCCAGAATTTGTTGCCATTCTTTTTTTTTTTTTTTTTTTTTAATGAATCCTTTCCTGACTGGGGTGACATAAAATCTCGGAGTTGTTTTAATTAGCATTTCTCTGATGACTAAAAATGTGCAACATCTCTTTACATGTGTAATAGCCATTTGTATTTTGTCCTTTGAGAATTCACTACCACATTTATTGACTGGATTGTTTGACTTTTTAATTGTTGAATTTTCTGAGTTCGTTAGATTCTAGATATCAGACTTTGAAAGAGGTAAAGATGAAGATTTTCTCCCATTTGGTGAGATTTCTTTTCAATATATTGGTGGTTTCTGTAAAAACTAGCATTTTAGTTCCATGAAGTCTCAGTGGTTAAGTGTTGATGTCTTTTCTTGTAGATTTATCTCATTTTTCATATTTTATTTATGCTTTACATGTGTATACATGTGCATATGCAAACACCTGTCTTTCACATATCTTTCATGTAAGATTTCTACTTTAATATTAGATTATATAATTAACAACATAGAATACTTATTCTATGTTAGTAATATGATCTCAGGAATCACTTGATATGCAAAGCAAATTATTGCCACGTAGATTATGGAAATCTTACAAATTAAAAATTTATTGTTAAATTATAGGAAATAAATGAAATTACTTTAAGTATTTAAATTTTAAAATCACATTAAGTATAAATCAGAAAAGAATTATACTTTCAATTTCCCCAGGGTATATTTAAGCATTTTTCATATTCATTATACTGACAGTCTTTCTGATCTTTTAGCTATATTAGAACAGAGTATCACCTTTCATTCTCCTGAGACAAGGTTTTCTTATATTTGTATGTATTGAAGTTAATACCCTATTACAAATGATTCAGTTCAAAAATAATCAATAATTTTTATTAGTGTTCATTCAAAAATTACTGCAACCCTTTACGATATACAAATACCAAGTGTCCTAGTCATATTGGCCTGGTGACAAAATACCATAGGCTGAATGTGTTAGGCAATAAGTTTTAATTTGTCACAATTCTGAAGACTGGAAAGCTTACAGTCAAGGTGCTCAAAGATTTAGTGAAGTCTGTACCACTCTTTCTGGGTCACCCATCATACTTTCTTTTTGTGTCTTATATTGGAGACACAGCTTTCTAGTTTCTTCATCTTAGAAGGGCACATACCCACCATGAGGGTTCAAATTTCTAGGTCTTATCTAAAGATAATTACCATTGGAAAGCCTTACCTCATATGCATACAGAATTAAAGCTTTAAGATAAATATCAGGTGGAGGGATACAAATATTCAGTCAATAGCACCTTACCAGAAAATGAGAGAATATGAAACAAAATGTTGAGTTAAATTAATTCATGGTTCCTTTACATTCACAATGTGGCAGTTATAGAATAACAAAGAAATCATAGAACTTGGTATGTATTCTAAGGACACCCATTTTCTGAGAACAGAGGTGGAAGTGGGGGAAAGATTTAAGGCCAATATCTCAAACAAAAGATGTAATATGAACTATTTAATTAATATTAAAATGTGTTAATTTTTCAAAATCTCATCGTTTGACTTGAGATCATTATACAAGTTGAAATTAATCAATTAAACATTAAGATAATTTTATAAGAATGTAAAACACTTAATCTCATAATTTATTAGGTAAATAATGATAATTCTAATCGTTAAATCTTAATATTATTTCATTTTAATTTGCTCTGAGATTTGAGAATGAACTCAGCCTTGATAGATGAATCTTTGATGAGTCAAAGGGCAGAATTTAGTTTAATGATCTTCATTAGTATTAGTTTTTATTCCAGGATCTCTAGAATCTCAAAGATATTATTTTAATAGAAAGAGGTTAGCATTTGCTGAGCAGACCTAGTTTTACAGATAAGGGTTGATTAATAAGAAATATAAAAATATATAAAAGGTGATTTCCAACCCTGTATTGTAGAAAAGAATACAGAAACAAGTGATAATTCATAAGATCAAGTTATTACAGGATACTTTGTGTATAAAGATTGAAATAGATGCCCACTGAATGTCCACTTGTTCAGTAGTCATCTCTCTAATCATGTGATTTCCAAGATTGGATTAACATATTACTATAAATTTGTGCCATGACTGACTCTATTTTTACCTTTTAGTCCTATTTATTGGGGTCTAGGAGTTTAGGTCAAAGAAACTGCCATATGTAAATTTACTTTTATTTATTTATTTATTTGGTTTTTTGGTTTTTCGAGGTAGGGTCTCACTCTAGCCCACGCTGATCTGGAATTCACTATGTAGTCTCAGGGTGGCCTTGAACTCATGGTGATCCTCCTACCTCTGCCTCCAAAGTGCTGGGATTAAAGGCGTGCACCCCCCCCCCCCGGTTGTAAATTTTCTTTAACAAATAAAGTTTACAGAGTCTGTTTATCCATGAATAAAGGAGATTGAATTTGATCACAGTTTGGGCAGACCCCAATTCTACAGGAGAGTGTGATGGAAACTATTAATTTCATTTTTATTAGGAAAAAAATCTATTAATTCATGCCAATGAAAGCTTAACTGGATAAAATCATATTTTCTTAACTAAGTGTTGAATTCCAATCCTTAATCGCAGCACTTTATGGATGGTCTTTTGCCACAATATCCACATATTTGTGGTTGTTTCTTTTCTCATGACACTCATGAAATAGACAAATTATATATATAAATACTATTTACTCACTAGGAAAGAGGAGAATAAAATGTTTGGCAATAGTAATATTGTCATAGTTGTTACCAATTTGACAATGGATGTCTGAAACTGTTCAAAAAATCCATATAAAATTTATAGTTTTAGAAAATCCCATGTGGAGTAAAATATTTGATGTTATGAAGCTTATCATTATAAAAAATATGTCTGAGTAGAAATTACCCAATATCATTATTTTGAAGAAATTCTCAATCCTTATTGCTTTCAACACTTTTCCAATGACAAAATGCAATAATACCCATTTTAATACAATATTTAAATTCCATAACAAACAAATAATACATAGATTTTTGTGTAATGATCAAATTATTTTATAAGCAAATATTCAATTAATAATCATATGGTAAGCAATAAAATGAACTTATAACTAATGATATAAAATATTCTATTTTATCTCAGCTATCTTTCCCCTTAACTCACTCTAAATTTCTGTGTAGCAGATAATGAATTAATCTTTAATTTTATTAAGAATTCCTAATCAAAACCTATAGTGATGTTGTGACAAAGTAAAATCTTGGCTGTCTATATAAAAGAAAATAGGTAGTAATTTTCTTTCTGAAACTTTGAATGCTATAGAACCTTGACCCTTGGTTCACAAAAGTGTGTATTACTCTACATTGTTCTGTTTTATTTAAACCTGCTGTTTTGTTCATGCTGTTGCTGCTTATCTTTCTATACTCCTCTACATCTCTCTCTCTCTCTCTCTCTCTCTCTCTCTCTCTCTCACACACACACACACACACACACACACACACACACACACACAAATAAGATGATAGGTTCAGGCTCACAATCATTGATATTTCTTTTAAATACTATAAAATATTCAATTTTCTAAATATTCCACAGTTTATTTATCCCTAAACAAACAGAAGAAAATCTTGATGTTTGAATGTTTGTGGTTAAAATTTCTATCTCAACATTCTTGTGCAGGTTTTTTTTAAATCTTAGCCATTTTATGTTCTCTTGTCTCTTATACATTATCATCTGAGAGAGTGAAGTCCATTTATCTCACTATTCCAAGAATAACATGTACAGTATCCTGAGTTTTATTGGCATAACCTCTGCAGAGAGAAATATATTTTTTGCATTTTTATTCTCAAAAATTAGATATATTACATGAGCAAGAGTTATGGTGGTCTTGCCTTTTCACTCCCTGTTCCCATTCCTCTGAGGGTCTTCTACATGGGCTTTTTGGACCAGTCCATGGGATAGGGATTATGGATTGTACAAGAGGGAGCAGGTTATTTTTTTTCTCTCCCCCCACCATCATGGCGCATACAATCTTTCCGCCCCCTCTTCTGCTCAGATCCCTGAGTCATGGTGGGTGAGTTTTAGGTCTGCTTTACTGTTGAAGTCTTAAGAATCTCTGGATTTCTGCTTTGGATCGTGTTGGGTAACCTCAGTGTCTGTCTCCATTATCCTTTCATAGGTTATCTGATTTGCTGTGGAGGTAGGTCACATGCTCATCTCATTACTTCCTCAAAGGTTTCCTTTGGGCTCTGGGGATGGTTCATCTCCTGTCTGGGTGACATGTAACATCTCAGGTGCTGTTGATGGGATTGGGTTGTCCACTGTTCTCACAGCCTTCCGAAATATACAAACAGAATCTCCAACAGAGAGTGAGATCAGTACAAGTTAAATTAGACAAACTTTGTTAATCTGTTGAGAGTCTAATTGTGTAGTTTTTTTAATAGAAATAAGTTCTTAGGTGTACAGCAGCTCACAAAACTCACAAGAAAATAACAAGTCTGAAGACGATTACAAAGCTCACAAGGCTCGCTAGGTCCTTTTCCACAAACATTTGCTGATAGGAAAGAGAATTTTGGGGGCAGCAGCTACTTACAAGCAGTATTTAGGAGTCTTCAGTGTTACAGATTTCATGAGTTATCTCTCAGGCTGACAGACTTTTCATCTATGCTGGTACCCCTTTAGTAAATGAAATAAACTCACAAGTTTGATTGGGATGGAGTCAGTTATTGTTGCACCAGGATGGGATGAATGAAAGTATATTCCCGAGAAAATGTAACAAATTATCAGGCTAAGTAGAGTGACATTTCCTCCTGTGTCAGTATAAGAGAAGACAAAAGCAAACTGAATGTGGTTGGGAGCTGAACTAATTGGGGAAATACCTGAGAATTAGAGGAACTACTAAACAGGCCCATATCAATCATCCAACAAATGAAGGCACCCTAGGCTTGGCCTTTACCAACATCAAATGCAACCTTCGAGACTAACAAAAGTCAAGAGCATGTGCTGCTGACAAATGAGGTTGTCACCATCAGTTTTAACTGAGCACAGGAAGTGAAGGGAAGATGTTCTCCCTTGATCTTAAGCTGCCTCCTCCAACCGGAGGTAAAATATAGTAAGAGAAACTTGTTACAAGAATCCTCAATCAGCACCCAAATATATTCAGTGAAGCCTGAAGCACTCCTTACCATGTAAGGGATACTTTCTGGCCAGGGAAGAACCAATACATGGGAGCCATGATCCCCTTCTCCTCCTTGGAGAGACACCATGAATCTGGAAGAAGGTGAATTGAAATAAGTATTTATATGTCAGAATAGCTTTACAAAGTCTCCAAAAATTAAATTTCACTGGGCCATGATTGTCAAAATTTGTAGAAGTTAGTACTGTAAGAATTTTATATTTAACCTCAAAGTATGGTTTCATATTAAAATAATAGTTAAAAAGGACTTATCACATCTTAACCTAGTATTTGTTGAACATGCACATGAAAACCAAAGTGCTCACACTCCTTGATAAAAGGAATTAAGGAATTAAACTTTACTTTTACACAAAATGTTTCACTTAAGTTTTCATAAGACTCACAGTCATCATCACCATCACTATTATTGCAGTCACCACCATCATCACCATCATCATCTTTCACACACACACACACACACACACACACACACACACACACACACACACACACCCCACACACACACTTATCATCCTATGTGTTCTAGTTCTACCTGCACTTTCAAAAACAATCTTTTAAAATATATTTACATATGCATATACATGTTATTTAACATCATGTTTCTCCCACCTGAAATACTATCTTACAATCAGATTCAATAATATATTTAGTGCTCCAAAGGCTTTTATCTTTCCTGTGAGAGCATTATTGGCTCCATTTCTGGATGGTACACACATTCAAATGTCATTGTTAACAGGGATACCTTTCACAGAAGGAATTATTACTATTAAACATTTCCTGCCTCAGGAAAGAAATATGAGATGGGGAGCTATGTTGCAATGATAATTTTATTCCAAAGTGTTAAAATGGATTGTAGAAGCAGTCAGAGCAATTTTTTTTCACAGATGCAGTGAGGACAGACAGATCAGTCAAGGTAGGATCTTGCTTATTAACAGGGAATAATGTCATTTAATTACAGCAGTCTGTCTTTCCATAGCTAAGAATGAAATGATGATATCTAATTTTAATTTTCTATCATCAATATTCAAGTTTATGATGGGAAGATACAGTCCAATTGAGATACGGTCACAAGTATTGAAATGAGAGTTTTATCAGCCATCTTTTATTGTTAAATCATAAACCATATTGGATATGTACGTCTGCAGTCTTTTTTTTCAGGATTTTTTGATTGTCCATAATTAGATACATTGAGTTTGCAAATGAGTTGGTATCCCCATTTCCCTAATTTCCCTCTTCCCTGTCTCCAATCAGCTGGGCATCCTCATCTGTGAGCAGTCTGGATCAGTCCATGGGGTAAGGGGTTACAGATAGCCTAGGAGTCAACCTGGTCCACCCCCTTTGTCAGCTGTCACTGAGGGGATCAATGTCTCTGGATATTCTCCTCCATCATGGCTCTTACATTCTTTCAGCCCCTCTTCCGCTTAGTTCCCTGAGTCATGGTGGGTGAGTATTAAGTCTGCTTTATTGTTGAGGTCTTAGGTGCCTCTGTACTTCTGATTTAGGTTGTGTTGAAAATCGTTGGTGTCTGTCTGTCTGGCTCATCCTGGGTTGACTGATTGGCAGTGGTTATAGGTCTCTTGCTTATGCCACCACACTCTGTGGGGTTCCACGTGGATCCTCCACAGTAGGTCTGGGGTGGCTAATCCCTTGCCAGGATGTCTGCTATTGGCCTGTGTTTGGTTGTTAAGGTTGGAGGAGTCATAACTCTATCACTGCCTTCTGAAAATTACAAACATAATTGCCTCCAATGACTGCTGATGGTGGCTTCCAGGTGACAGGATCCCTTGAGGGGAAGGGGCTGGAGCTCTGATCATGGCTACAGCTTGTGACCATGACCTGAATCTCCACTGGAAACCCTAACCCTTGTTCCCCAACAGTCACAGTGTGTCTGTCAGTCAGCCATCTTAAAACAGAAGCCTGCAGTCTTAATTTCTTAATCATCACCATCATCAATTATATATATTTCTATATTCTATGCAATATTTTTAAAGTGAGTATATACTTGAGAACAAAACAAATGAGAGACTGTGAAAGAAGGGGAAAGAATGGGGGAGGAAAGGGAGAGGGACTTATACAATAAGCTAAATCAAAGAATTTAAATCATAAAGCCTTCCTTCATATAGTACCCTCTTGAGGAAGAAATGGGCATCCCCTGCTAAGAGGGGCCATGAATAGAATGGGAGGAAGTCTATCCCCATGAAAATTTGATCAGACCTGCAACTCCCTGTCTCAGTCATTGGTTCCTTCCCACACTGCAGAATTGATCAACAAAATCACAAGGTCCCTAAAGCAAGACAGGATTCGGTCAAACCTCTTGAATACCCCCACCCCAGGCCATAATAAGACCCTATTGCTGAAGAAACCACAGAAAGTCATCAAACAAAACCAAGAGACCCTCCAAGATCCAGAATGGCAATCAGCCCCCAGAGGGTAGCAAGGGCAGTGCTGGAAGGCGCTGCATAAACTGCCAGGGGAAATTGGTCAATGATATTTGGAAAAAGCGGAGACAACTGACATAAAATATAGACTGTTACCATGTGAAGGCTGAAAACAATCCCCTCTGGAAGAGATCAGTGAGCCAAAAAGAGATCACTTGTGCAACAGAGGCACCAAAACAGGGGGGTAGGGATGGGGAGTAATCAACAGCTTTAAAATTGGCCGAGAAATCCACTCAGTGACAAGGAACCCTTAACTGGAATTCGGACTCAGGCCAAAACCCTATGGGAAACAAAAACTTGGGCTCCAAGGAGAAATTTCCATTACCAGAGAACTACAGACAGGCTAATCCCAATAGAATCTTATCAAATTAGAAATGTGTATCTCATTTAATCTATACTGTTCTCACTCTCCTATGAAGTCTCTATTTGCATATTTCAGAAGGCAGTGAGAAAGGTGTGGTCATTCCAAATCCACCAAAGAACCAAGGGCCAGATGCCTGACATCCGGCAAGACCTGAACCACCCCAGGTCTATCATGTAGACACTAAATGATACCCTTGAGAGAGTGGTGGGATAAGCAGGAGACCTATAATCACAGCCAATCAGTCAACCCAGGATAAGTCAGTGAGACAGACACTGATTTTCAACACAACCCAAAGAAAAAGTCCAGAGACACTAAAGATTTCAACAATAAAGTTGACTTAAAACTCACCCACCATAACTCAGGGAACTGAGTGGAAGAGGGGGCAGAAATACTGTAAAATCGATGGTGGGGGAGAGTACCAGGAGACATTGCCCCCTCAGCAGCAACACACAAGGCAGGGGGAATCTGGCTGCCTCCTTTGCTATCCATAACCCCCTAGCCCATAGGTTGATCCAGTATGCCCATCAAGGATGATACCCAGTGTATTGGGGACAGGGAGAAAAGAAATAGGATACCAACACAATATTTGCTCATATAATGTATCGAATTTTGATTCATAAACATATCAAAAATACTTTAAAATCACAGACTGAAATCATAAACAAGATTATAAAAATATGAGCAAGTATAGTAAAAAAATACACAGGGCTTAGGGAAATGGTTCATCACTTAAAGACACTTGTTTGCTAAGCCTGGTGGCTTGGGTTCATTTTCCCAGTTTATGGAAAGCCAAATTCACAAAGTGTTGCGTGTGTCAAGAGTTTGTTTTCAGCAGTGGGAGATACTGGGACACCCATATTTTCTCTCTCTCAATCTCTCTCTCTCTCTCTCTCTCTCTCTCTGAAAAAAAAGTTAATTAAGATTTAAAAAGTAGCAAAAAGACATGTACATAATGATATTTCGAACAGGTGTAGGATTGCAAGAATGGGGTGTTATGTAACAGATGAACCACTAAGGCAGCTTCCATGGGTAATGAACTAAATTGTACTTTAAGAAATAAGATTATTTAGTGTTTCTCACTCATTTCCTCTTCAATTGACTAGGTATAAAGAAGTTTTATGCCAAAAATGTATGAATAAAGCATAACTTTCATGCCATCTCAATGATTCTCAAAATCTTTTAAATGCAAAATATTGGACATCAACCAAATAGAGTTAAATTGCCAGTGTCATTAATTTCTCTTGTGAAGGCATACTTAAGAAACAAATTAAAATTTTTCTGATGTCCTTCATAGCCTAAATAAATTGATTTGTTACCCACTCATGAATGAAAATTACTTCCCTGAGTGTCTTTGGATTATATCAATTTGGACAGTACACAGGGCAGCTGATATCTCTGGCTGCCTAGGAGATGAACTTCTCTGTATGTACTTGCATTTCATGACCATCAAGCCCAACGAGACACTGGCTTGGCTAGCCAAGCTCAAGTGGTTCATCAGTCCTTTTCAACCATGTTCATACGCATTGCTATACTTTTTAATTAAACACACAGTTTTAAGTATCTAAATTCAAAGTGCTTTATTAGAATCGGGGTACTTCTTTTTATTTTAGATGCAATTTTCAATTAAATGTAAAATATTATTATTAATATTATTATTGGAGGGCTAATAGTATTAAAATAATTATTCCAGTGAGGTTACTAGTGAGATTTAAGATGTGTTGTAGTGGGAAATAGAAATCAATCTTGAGATTAAATCTCTTTAAGATATTTCTCTTATAGATAATAACTGTATATTTTATTTACTTTATAGATCATATAAATTGTCTATTATCATCTACTTTTTACTCTTCAACCTTATTTTCTTCAATATGGATTCAGGGTTCTCCATTGTGCTTTGTGCATTACTGTGTTAGGATTTTGTGTGCCAAAAGATATCTTGCTACCTGTCGTAGTCAGGCTCACACCACTGGGATAAATCTCCAAACCAGGCACAATTTTGGGGAGAAAAGTATTTATTGAACTAATAAATCCAGGGGAAGTAAAGGAAAAAGGCTGGCTCCCTTTCACAGAAGCAAGCAGAGAGAGAAATCCACCAACAGCACCTCAAGCAAGCACACTGTAACTCTGTAACTCACAAAATCGTAGAATTGCCAGACTGGCCTTCTGGCTGCTGTTTTGCATATGTATTCCTAGAATTTTAAATCCAATTTAGAAAGGGTGTCATGACCCCAGGAGGCCAGGCCAAAGTGACACTTCTGCCACCCAGAAGCCTGGAGACAATTAACAATTTTAATAAAGCATTGATTCTATTGGGGGACATCTATTCAAACTACCACAATCCACCTCTGGCCACCAATAGAATTATAACTATCTATTTTATGTTTAGTCTAACTTTAAAATTCCAAGTCTTATATAAAAGTTAAGATTGTATTCAAACTTTAAATTTTGTAAAATCAAAACAAGTTATAAACTTTTAACATATAATGGCACAGAGCAAACATTTCCAACTGCTATAAGGCATAACAAGGAAAGACTGGGCCAATGCAAACTCAGCAAACATCTACATCTGTAGTTCAAGTCCCACAGCACAGTGACATACAGTCTCTGGATTTTTCAATTTTGTCCCTCCAGCTTAGCTGAGTAGCTGGGGAAACTCCCATCCTGAGCCAACAGCATTCCATGGTAGCCCTTGCACAGTCCTGGTATGTCCAAAACGTCTTTGGGTCTCCATTGCAAGCCACGGTCCACCTTCCAATGGCTGTTCAAGCCCTGTTCCAAATACCTCATCTCAGCAGGGGCTTCTGGAACCATGTGCACTTTATGACTCACTCCATGCACACATACCTCATGCTTTGAAAAGCTATACCAGGTATGCAGGACACAGTCATGTTGTTAATTTAGGGACAACATAAACATGACCTTGAAGAGTAGATTCCTCTCTTTCAATGATTCCCTTTCCAAAGAGTTTGCACAGTCCATCTTTCTGTCCTTCCTGGGTGGAAACATCTCAGGCATCTCTCCATTGTTTAAATGTAAAGCAGCTGGACCATAATCAAAAGGCAGTCTCTGCCAGTAAGTTAAACTTGCTTTGAGGTTTTTCTAACTTCAAATCTTAAATTCTCTGTCCCATATCCATAGCCAAGCACATAATCCATTACTTAAATTTAACCTTGGTCTTACTCTTTTGGCATTGGGCAGTAGGATGCATCCACCCCTTGACCCAGGCACAA
Organism: Zapus hudsonius; assembly: GCA_004024765.1. NCBI lineage: Eukaryota > Metazoa > Chordata > Mammalia > Rodentia > Dipodidae > Zapus > Zapus hudsonius. The sequence goes on from PVHP010007230.1 coordinate 47,253, forward strand.
ACTTCTATTAAGGTTTTCTGCAGTCTCTCTTTCCCCATAGAAAGTTCCCAAGCCAAGACTCCAAATGCAATTCTCTCTGCACTGAACATTTCCAAATTCTCACCAGATTTGTCTACATAACTTGGCTTACCACTTTGGAAGGCATCTTAAGTTGCAAGTACCAAGTCCGTGTCCATTCCTCCAGCACACAAGTTCCAGAAGATCAAAATCCACATGGTCAGATTCATCTCAGTGAATCACCTCATTCCCCCTATACCAAATCTGTCATAGTCAGCCACATGCTTCTGGGATGAATCTTCAAACCAGGCACAATTTGTGGGAGGAAAGTATTTATTGAAACTACAGATTGAGGGGAATTTCTGTAACAGTGAAAGAGGTTGGCTCTCTTTCACAGGTCTGAGCAAGAGAAAAACCCATCACCTATACCACATACACAAAACAGCAAACAGGCAGGAAGGCCAAAGAGAATTTCTTCTCCTTTCTTTAGGCTTAGGGTGGGGTCTTGCAACCCTTCCCCGGACTTAATGGCTTCCTGAGTATCTGGGATTTCCTACCTGCACTTCCCACACAGGAAAGGATGTTTACTTCCATCTTCTTTGAGCTTCTTTACATCTTACCCCTTGCTGAGAGGCTCTCTTCCTGTAATCATCCTCAGAGACCCACCCAAGATATTTTAAAAGATCCAAGTTGACAACAAAACCTAACCATCACAATACCCAAGGTTGTAACTGCTCAGGGTTGCTGCCCCACAACTGCTGTGCCAGTGTGTGAGTCAGATAGTGGCCAGAGCTCGAGCTTGTAATAAAGATCCTTGTGTGCTTGCATCAGACTTGTTCTCCCTGGTGGTCTCTGTGGGGGTCTTGCTCCTTGGGCAAAACAATGGAACTTCCCCTGTATCTGTAACTTCAATAAATCTTTTCCTCCCATAACTGCCCTTTTCTGGAGATTCATTGCACTGGCTTGTGACTGACTATGACATCAGGTTTTGCAGAAGTTTCTTTCGGAATACAGTTTCAATCAATTCACAACCTGTTCCTATTTGTATCACTTCTCAGCTCATGTTGCTATTGATCCATCATCTGGACATTTCAAATCTATGCCTCAATAATCTCTCTTTACTCAGCTTTATCATTCTTGAAATGATATTCTTTACTACAATCAGACACATCCTTCTTAAATAAAATATGTCCCTACTTCTTTCTTGTTTAAAAATTCTCAATTACCCTTTGAGGGGACAAGGGAAATTTTAATTAGTCTATTATGACATGCAGGCTCTTAAGGAAGTGACCCAGATTATTTCTACTTCAACATTTGCCATCCTGCAATTTAGATTGTAGTTATGAGCATAAGGAATTTTATTGCACAGAGAGATGGCTTATTTATGATGCTCTTTTAATTGGATAGCTCTTCTTCCTGTATTGATCTGATTAGTTCTCCTTCAGCTTCTATTTTACTGGTCATCTATTCTTTTTTTTTTTCTTTATATCTCTTTAATTTTCTTTAAAATTCTTTGTGAACTATAATAGCTGCAATAATTGTTCTTTTCAGCTCTCTTTTCTTTATCTTCAGTGTATATATACCATAATGCCAACCATACGTTAGTCATTTTCTCATAATAAAAAAATGTTCCCACCATTTCATTGAAAATTCTTCCAGATCAAAGCAATATTCCTCTAATAGATTAGACTTTCAACACTTGATGACTGTATAAGTATAACTAATATTTAATAAATATTTATGGAATTTATAATCGCTTCCTATATTTCTCTATATCAGTAGCACATTTTTGATCTAGTAGATTCAAATTTTAATGAAGAGGGCTATATCACTGACATATAGTTTAATGTTTCTGATGTTTATAAAACAGTGGACAAAATGTGATATAACTTACATAGTTTACTGAGGTATCTTAATCAATTTTCCATCACACCACAAATTATAATTACTTGAATACAGAGGAAAAAACTGAAAGTGGGCAGAAGCAAAGCATAAAATTGATGTCTGAAAATATGACTCAGTTTCATGGGACCACTGCATGTTACATCATCAATCTCACTAGCAACACCCCCAATCCCAGCCACTCCAGTGACTTTTCATGTCTTCTTCACTAGAATCATGTCCCATGCATTTTAAGACAAGCCCACCCCCTTTATATTGTCTCCCTTTGAAGTCGTTAGTGACAAGCTATTAGAGCATGTAGAAATTAATTTTCATCTTATAGAAGCCCAAAATTGCCTGTCTTCATTATGTTTTTTCTTTCTTAATAAAATGATTTTCTTCTAACATTTTTATACATATTCTGTTTGACAGGATGCACAACCCCCAACTCAATCCCCATCTCCCCTGTATCTGCTGGATGTTTCATGTCCAGTATTTACCCTTTCTCTTTTATAACCCATGTGTTGTGTTGTCTGCCTCACGTACTCCCTTGAGGTTTCAGTATATGACTAACCATATGGGACCCTTTCTAGTTTCCTAGGAATAACACACACATACTCTCTCTCTTTCTCTCTCTCTCTCTCTCTCTCTCTCTCTCAATGAAAAAAACACACATGAAGGTCATTTGCAAAGCATATGTTGGCAAGAATAACCTTTCCACCCAACGAGGCTTCTGTATTGACATAAATGATTACCTTAAACCATAAATTGGCACTTTTCTGAGGTACTAGACAATAAACTATTATAAAACTTTCAGCAGCTGCCAAGCACAGGAGTGATTCTATAATTTAGTGAGAAACAAAAACATCACAATCACATATCTGCCTTTTTAATGGGCTATTGGGTATTGTATGGTACCTGCTAATGGCATGTTAGAGGAACAGGAGGAAGTAGAGAAGAAGGCACAGGCACACATCTACAAAGGAAGGAGAAGAGAAAGGTCACAGCCACTCATAGGCAGGCACCACTGGAGAGAGGAAGGAGAGGTCACAGGCACACATTCCAAAAGGGAGGCAGGAGATGTCACAGGCACATGTCATAGAAAGGAAGGGGGAGGAGAGATCATAGGTACTCCTCAAAGAAGGCAGGGGGAGAGGTCACATGTAGTCAATGGCAGGAAAATCAATATGGTTGTTAATGGTTTCTGAATCTCAAAAAGAAGAGGCTTACAAATGTTCTGGCCTTTCCAGTAGAAAATGCATATGGATTACGCACATCTTATTACAGATAGGACACTTGCGCTCTCATACTTGCCAGGCGAACCCTTTACCCAATTCTGAGACACTAAGATATGCAAATCCCTTTACTTAATCTTGGAGGAGGATTCCAAAGATTGGTCCCCTGCTGGGTGGTGATGCAGGGTTTTCTTCATGCCAAGGGACAATATGTACCCTGCATCTACTACATACCTACCTCTTGTATGGTACAGTCCTATAGATCCTAATATTCTAGTGCACTGTACTAGATTCCAAGTATATGATTATCATTCTTAGCTAAGTGTTTCTTCTTCCATTGTGACATAGCTGTTACCTGGGCCCACTGTTTTATCTAAAAGTTTATGACATGCTTCCAATGTAAATAAAAACTCAGCCAGTTTTACTTCCCTGAACCCAGCAGGCCCTTTCACTTTTTGACAAAATGTTAGTTTAACTTCCATGATGTTCAGCAAAAATTCTGTGTGACTTTTCCAGGAACTTTTATTCCTCTGGCCAAAAATTCATGTTGCCAGTTAGTGCTGCTTGGAGCTTGACCATGTCTGACTGCTATGCTTTAACCAAAACACCTCCATGTTCCCCACATTATCATATTTCAGTACTAAGGGAATTACCTAACTTTATAGATGAGGGGAAATAAATGACATTATATGATGGTCCTTATGAGTATAAAGAGAATGTAATTTGTCGGGCCCAGCCTGGCTCTATATCTGAGAGCTAAGTTTTAATATGCATTTGGATGAGAGCCCGATCATGGTAGCTCATGCCTTTGTTCCTAGCACAACTGTGCCCCCCAGAGGCAGGGGGATGGTTGACAGCCCTAAATCCTGTTTACAAGTGCTAATAGGTTTTACTCCTTCTGGCTGAGTTTTCGTAGCTGTGTTCCTGTTTACTGAGGCCCCTTTGTGTAAGAGATAAGGTAATGCAATATATCCCTATATTGTATATAAGGTTGGATGCTAAAATAAAGTTTTGAGATCTGCTTGGACACTTCTCCTGCTGTGTGTGATTGTCCAGCCACTGCACTCACCTTTCCTAGATTGAGCCAGGTCTCTTGCTGGCCAGAGAGACAGGCTCATTTAGCAGGGGGCCAGGGACCAGTGCGGTAACCAACATCTGGAGAAGTACCTGACATCTGGCGCCCAAACAGGGACTTGCAGTCTGGTAATCTTGCTGCTTCTTCCAGTTCTATACTTGTCCCTTTTTTTCCATCTGAGTTTCCAGGGGAGCCCCCTGCTCATCGAGTGCCAATCGGAAAATAGGTGAGTGAGACCCACATTTGGCGAATGGGTAACGCAGCAGGCAAGTCAGGACGCAGTGCTCAGGGCGTTGTGCTTATGGCAAAAGATCGGGCCTGGAGGTCTGAGACACAGACCACAGACCCATGAAACAGTAAAAGTCATAGGACCCAGTGCTCATAGCGCTGTGCTTATGTCAGGAGATGGGCTTGGAGGTCTGAGACACCGTCCACAGCCCTAGGAAAGGCACAAATAATTCAAATAAGGCCTGCATTAAAAGTATCCTAGCAATGATTGGTCATGTAGAAATATTTAGGTTTATTTAAGCTTACTTAGACTTAATTTAAATTAATTTATAAGGCTTTCTCTCTGTCTATACAGATGTAAAAGTGAATTAAGCCTCATGGCACATGCAATGCCTCTCATGGATTTGATACAGGAAAGTCTCCAGTTTGGATTATAATATGTCTGCTATTTTCTCTAAATATATATGGCACAGAAGTGATATCTTTCAGCCAGTCTAAAATGCAGGTTTCCACTTTGTCAGAAATCCAGGTGCAGGCCCCCTGTGGCTGAATAACAATGGTTACTCAGGGCTAACTACAAGGAGTAAAGCTTTTTGTTTCTAGGAGACCAGCAGCTTGAAAAATTGATTTTTGCCTTTATGATTTTGAGTTTTGCCTCTCTTTTGGTTATGACCATGAGGCCTTTCTCGAAGAGATGGCTGAGACCCCATGGGACTTTAAGGGAAGGCTCTGCAGGCTGAATTCAATTGATTTGATTTCTGGTCAATTTGTGATTGATTTGCTTTCTGGTCAATTTATATGCTTACTGGGATAAGAAATTCCTTCTTCTGGGTTACTCAAGGGCACCTGTCTAATGTACAATGTTCTAACTTTAGCTATGCCACAGACTTATTATTTTCTTTCAGTCTACCTCAATCAGTTTTAAAAATTCTATGAAGGTTGATTTGTCAGAGATATTCAAAAGTTATCAAGGTAGCAAAACTTTTCCAGATATGATAAAGGTATTCTGTTTTGCCTAAATGTATACATAATATTAAAGATATGGGTTGTCAATTTTCTTAAAACTATATTCATTGGGACATTACATAAAATGTCTAATTTCCTATTAATAAGGATGTCTAATTCTTTTTTTTTTTTAATATTTTATTTATTCATTTCCAATCAGAGAAATACAGAGAGAGAGAGAGAGAGAGAGAGAGAGAGAGAGAGAGAGAGAGAGAGAGAGAGAGAGAGAACACACCAGGGCCATCACCTTGTGGGTCTGGCATATGTGGGTATTGGGGAATTGAACCCGGGACCTTAGGCACTGGTAAGTGCCTTAACCGCTGAGCCATCTCTCCAGCCCCTAGGATGTCTAATTCTTATTACTTATTTTATATAATTTAATAGTTAAGTCAGATTGGTATGATTTCTCTAAATTCTATATATAAGGTAAATATGTGTTAGATGCCAATTCTATAAAAGCCATCTATATGTACTGGTTCTCAATCTTGGACTAAACAATAATAGAAAAATTAAGATATTATTGTGCTCAATCTGACTCTGTATTCAAAAGAGCTCATTGGATACAGACACATAAAACAGACATATTTCCATTACTTCCTCATAAACTGGTCTGGCCAACTGGTTTATTGACGAATGTAAGGGAAATAAAATGAGGAGATTTGTGTCCTCCTTGTGATGCTAGAGTCCATGATTATATGGGTAAACTGAGTCAAAAGAAAAAATAAAAACGAGTTTCTTTTCTCATCTATTGCTAAATGGTTAGAGACATTGTCTGTTGTAAGTACTATATGTTTTCTGCTTGCTTATAAATAAAAAAGAGAGAGGAGAATGCCCCTAGAAAGTGTCTTACTTATAGGTCTATGTTAAGGATCAGGCTGTTCAATGGTTAGAGATAATCTTTAATAGTTATACTCATTTGACAAGTACAAATTTCTATATATACTGGTTGCTAAAGATATTTGCTTAGTGTCTTAATAAAAAATTAATTTTGGGTTTTGCAAAAAGACTAGTCATAGCAAGTTTTAAAAGAAGTGACTGCAACAGGTCAGCTTTAAATACTAAATGATTCTCTAGTCTAAGTTTTTTATAAAACAGAGTACAACTGCTCTTTTGCTTGTGAAACCACAAAAAGGACTCTTAAGGTTCTCACCCAGGCTAACTATATTTCTTTGTCAGTATATAATTTATTGAAAAATTAAGTTTTTAAGATAAAGGTTGATTACAGGTATTAATTTTCTAAAATAGGTTCTCAAATCTAAAAACATTGTGGGTTTAAATGGTTTCTATTTGTTCATGCTAATGCTATCAAATGGTTATCATTAGACTTATGTAACTTAATGGTTTAATTTCAGCCGTTGTGGCTTCTATCCTCCAATTAGGTAAATAGGTTGAAGGAACTTAAGCTTTTATATAATTTCTGTCATGGATAAAACATAATTGTTTTATGTTTATAAGAATCATTACTATATATCAGGTTAATTAAGGCCTAATGTTAAGCTAACAACATTGGTTGTCACATGTTTTATTTTTCAAAACCAGATTGACATTAAAATTCAGCTGTTCTGATTTAACAGGACTGGACTCTATTGTGGGTAATTACAGAGTCTCCATCTAAGATATTATTTCAACAATTGTCTTATTTTGTGTATTTAAACTAACTCTTTAAGACACATTCCCTACTCCAGGGTACAAGTTCAGACATCTGAGGAAAACTATTTCAGCCTCTACACTTCTGAGTTTCCAAACCCTCCTAAATAATTGGTATGTTTTCTCTATATTCGGACTTATTTCTGAAAATGCTTCAAAACTATCTTTGTCTATAGTAACACTTGTGCTGTTTTTGAAATAAAATGCTATATCTATTTCTCTTGATAACCATTAATATATGTGTTATGCTTTGTAAGCCATACAGGAACCATCTCAGACCATATCAGATGCTATGATGCCATTCAGTAAACAATTCTGGCGATGGATCTGAGTTTCCATGGTGGACAGCAACCTAACAGTGAACCACTCTCCACTGGACACCCTATATGGAACACTCCCCACGTCTGGGGGAGTCACCCTACCTCCTGCCTCAAAATGTGAGACAGGACAAAATCTTGGCAATGTATAATATGGCTAATGGGTCTCTCTCTCTTGGGCCTTAGATAGGGACCCTCCCCTCTGTGAGGAATACCCCCAGTTGCCTTAACTTCATGTCCTATTCAGCAGGAAAAAGACCAGAGAGAGATTTCTTCATCTCCATTTCCCAACAGCAATTGGGATGTCCTCAAGAGAGGGGGAAATTATATGTCTAGTAGTGAAACTCCACACAAGGTTGCCAAGGACCTGGGAGAAGATTTGGCTGTGTCTTTCCCACTGGGGAGACCTGCCCCACATGAATAATCACTTGTGGATGATAACCGCAAAGCAAGACATTTGTGCTTCTTTACAGTAATGTGGGGACTCCTGAGGATGCAAGCTGCCTCCCATGTCTTCTAAAGGTCCAGAGTGCAGTCATCTTTACAACCGACAGGACTTGAAGCAGCTGCTCCCAAATCTATGCAGCCAGAATGGCACCCTGCTTCCACAGGCCATCGCCCCCACTCTGCTGAGAAGGACAAGAAACAGCTACCCTGGCCTTTGCCCTGAGACTTGGTATTGCTGGAGCAGAGATGGACATTAACAGAGTCTAATCAAAACTCCCTTTATGCAACTGTTAAAATCTTTGTCTGGAGTGGTCCTCCAAAATAGACAAGAACTAAATGTGTTATGTTATTTCTTGGGGATGAGAAAGTATTATACTATGTTTTTTGTTATTTCTTGGGGGTGAGAAAGAATTATACTATGTTCTATGTTATTCCTTAGTGTCTAAAAATATTATGCTATATATTATATTATTTCTTAAGGTAGGGGGAACTAAAGAAATATTGTGCTTTTATATTATACTTTTGTTAATCATATAAGAGTTATTATACTCCCTTAAACCAACAATAGGGGCTCAGAAAACAGGATAAAGCCTCCTCAATTTTGGTTCATACAGTCTCCATGGGTAGGCCAATTGCTTTTAAGTCAATGAGATAGAGCTCATGGCATTGAGGGTCCAGATATTGTCTCCCCAACAGTAATTTTCTCTCAGGATATGAGGAGCCCACTTTGGAGGCTCGCTCCTTGTTCTGGGGTCTGAGGGGTTCTGTTTAAAGCTAAACTCCCCCACAATTATGACAAGTATGAGATGGTCCCAGAGTGTGTGGCCAAACTCTCCTCTTTACAAGCAAACAGAAAAGAGTGAGATGTCGGGACCCAGCCTGGCTGTATATCTGAGAGCTAAGTTTTAATATGCATTCGGATGACAGCCCGAGCATGGTAGCTCAAGCCTTTGTTCATAGCACACCTGTGCCCCCCAGGAGGCAAGGGAATGGCTGACAGCCCTAAATCCTGTTTACAAGTGCTAATAGGTTTTACTCCTTCTGGCTGAGTTTTCGTAGCTGTGTTCCTGTTCACTGAGCCCCCTTTTGTGTAAGAGATAAGGCAATGCAACACATTCCTATATTGTATATAAGGTTAGATGCTAAAATAAAGTTTTGAGATCTGCTTGGACACTTCTCCCTGCTGCGTGTGATTGTCCAGCCACTGCGCTCACCTTTCCTTGATTGAGCCAGGTCTCCTGCTGGCCAGAGAGACAGGCTCATTTAGCAGGGGGCCAGGGATCCTTGTGGTAACCGACATCTGGAGAAGTACCCAACAGTAATTAGTACTCCAAATCAAATAATATACTCCAAGGGAAAATTGCTAATTACAAATCATTATCAGAAAGCATGCTGTAGGATCTAAACTTTCTTTTTCACACTTAATTCACCCCTCACCTAAGTATCCATATATATTTGTTACAACCACCAGGATGTGTTTATTCTCCCCTATATTGAAATCTACCTCACTCTCACTCACTGTAGAATCTCTCTTACTCCATCCATTTCATTAAAACACAGACAAGAGAGCTACTTCTTCTAGGTACCTGCTTCTACATACAAACTTCTCTGATTTATTTGTTAGCAAAAGGAAAAGGCTGAACTTATCATCAATTTAAGACAGCATGAAATTATAGAGGACTGCTAATTAAAATAATCACACACACACATAATTTCATCCTCGCAAAAGCAAACAACTTAGATTTACAATGCTATTTGAAATTATATTGTAAATTCCTTTAACTACAAACTCTTTCTCACAGCTGCAGACATGCCTGACAGAGATAATAATTTATACCACTCATTATGTAGCATGACAGTAGCTTGCACATTGTCCTACACCTTAATAAGGCAATTGCAGTAATAGAGCTACATGAATGGTCAATTTGTGTTGAGCATAAATGAAAGTAAACACAAAATTCTGTTTGTTTCATCATAATTCTGGAGCCAGTCAGTTTTGTGTTATAGGGGCTATGTGACTGAGAGTAATAGTAGTTGCACTGATCCTTAGCTAAACTCTGAATTTTCCATTCCTATCCTTCATACTGACAGACATAGAGAACCAAAAAAGAGTTTGCACACCCTTTACTTCTGACCTGAAAAAAAAATGTGTGTGAATTGTATTTAAGCTTTTATCTTTCAGAGATTAGGTAACTGGGTAAATATCATACTTGCTATCATTTTTTCCACAAATTTAATATCAAGAATTCATTAACCAAAGCAAATTTTTGGATAGAGGTATCCTTGTTTGCTGCTGGTGTAGTTTATCTTCTTATTCTCTGAACCTTATCCTCTCAATCACCACAAATCCATCTTCAACACAAGATCCACATTATGGAGTATCCTTCAGCCTTTTCCTCCCAATTGGAACGTTTCTTCCCAAGGGGAAGAATGAAGCTCAAGTACAATACTAAGCTCAGGCAGCTCAGAAAGTCCCAAGGTTATGTAAGGAATTGGTGGTGAGAGGAGATTTTCCAGAAATCTACCTGCCAGCTGTGCAGAGCTCCAGGCGGAAGGTTTTGTGTGTCCCCCCAATAGTGGGGTGGATTTTCACTGATGTGGCTGCCTTCTAGTCTCTTAGTAGGTTACAACCATGTCCCTGTAAGTACCCCATCAAACTCACTTTTTTACCAAGGTCAACTTTGTTGGAGAACTTTCTTTAATCTGTCCTTGGTATTCTACCTGTGAAAAGTAGATGTTTGTTCACAAAACCTGGGAGAAAACTCCCTCTATGTGGGTATAGTTTTTTTTTCTAATACCTTTGTTTTCTGTTTTCCTATTGTTATTTTGGTTTATGTTATTGTGATAGTTAACTCCTTCAGGCAAGATCCATAGACCACCTCCCCTTGAGTAGGAGGTGTTTCTAGGTAGAGTTGAAACCTAGGTGCTAAAACCAGCTGTCTCTCTGGCTTACCTGGTGAAGGTCTTAAGTAGTCACTGAAACAAAGTGAAGTCTCTTCTTCCCACATGGCATCCTAGGAGGAGGATGTCTTAAGTTTCCAGGCCTTAGAAAGGTAAGGCCTTCCCTTTCCCCAGTCTAATGGCTGGGGTGAAGGGAGGACTCAAGATATTCCCACATGAACCATTTTCCTCTGATAGGAGCACTCTGTTATTTTTTTCTTCTTTAGCTTGTTTAGCTGAACAGCATAGATTTTGGTTCAAATATCTCCCATGTGTTCATTCCACATTGGTGTATGGAGAACTCTGTAACTTCCCATTCTCTTTTAAATAAAGTCTCCCACTATACCTTATTATCTGGTGGTCTATAATTTTAATTCTTTAACTTTATACACAAGAATTTGGGTGCTCCTTAAGTTCTGAGGTGCATTGGAATTTTGCTGGGTATTATCTAAATTCTAATTCCCAGCTCCCCTGCTACATTATAATTCACGCTATGTATCTAATTTTCCTTTAATTGTTCTTAAATTAGTAAAACCAGATAAATTCATTTACTTTAATGAAAAATATATGTCCTTGCTATGTTAGAATGTCCTAAAATTGTTTTAATATTCTAGTAAGTTAACAGCACAGACTTGAGAGACAGAAGTGTGTTTATATGTCAGATGTGCCTGTAATGATAAGAAGTGAACAATGAAAGAGGAATAACATCAGTAGTTTAAGCTAAAATAACAAGTAGAAGCATCAGCATTATTTATTTATTAGCCTTTACTGGTTTTGACTTCTTTAGCATTTGTGTATGATAGATTATAACCTGGTTTCTCTCTCTCTCTCTCTGTCTATGTGTGTGTGTGTGTGTGTGTGTGTGTGTGTGTGTGTGTGAATTAACTTCTGCAAAATTCTCACTGTATTAGTTAGGGTTCTCTAGAGAAACAGAACCCAAAGAACATATTGTAGTAAAAAGAGGATTTATCTTGTTACAGGGTGAGCTGGGTATAATAATTTAGATAATGCCCAGCTAAATTCCAATGCACCCCCAAATTTGAGGAGTACCCAAATTCTTATCTACAAAGTTAAAGAA
>PVHP010007231.1:0-15000 GCA_004024765.1 Zapus hudsonius
AAATATATAAAGCACAATGTGGTTGTGTTTTAAGCCATGTGTTTTTACAAAAGGATCAGAGTCAAAATTAATTCATAAAGTAAAAGAATCACATTAAAGTAAGCTAAAAACTGAAAACTGCATTTAAAAACTTATTATAGTGTGGAGTTTAAAAAGTCTCAAATTGTATTCAGTAGTGTCCAAAGCCCCCGTGTTCACTCATCATTCACTCAAAGCAGCTTCCAGTGTTGCAAGCACCATTTGTGTAAAGTGCCCTGTAAGCAAGCACACTACCTTTAGTCCTTTTCTTAACCTTAAGAGCATGTTTCTTTTAAAAAAAATTATTATCTTAGAGAGTAATGCAACCCTCTTTAATTTACAAAGAGGAAAACAACTTTTATTTTTAATTGTCAAAGAGCCTAAAATGGCTTTTTCTTTGAATGCAAAAAAGCCTGTGAAGGTTCTTTTAGGCCACATTTTCTGTACCTTTTCTATACTTACAAATCCTAGAGAGTGTGGAGGTCAGTAAAATGCTCATCATTCAAACATCAGAACCTGAGTTCAAGTCTCCAGAACACAGGTAAGGCTGGGCACAGTGGCACACACTTCCAGCTTGGATGCTGGGGAGGTGGAGATGGGAGAAACCTTAGGACATTCAGGCTACTAGTGCAGTGAGCTCTAGGTTTGTGTAAGTGTGTGATGTTATTAAAAAATAAGTTGGAGAGTGATTGAGGAAGACAGAAAACATTAACCTCTTATTTCCACATGTGCAAACATGAAAACATACATACAGCCCTACACATACACATGAGAGAGAGAGAGAGAGAGAGAGAAATTCTTGCAACTATGCCAAAACGCTCTCAGAATCCAGCCCAGTACCCAGCTATCCAGCTGTCCAGCAGAGGAGGACGGGCAATGCCATATGGCCTAACTGTAGAAGGCTCGCCATGTATGTGGACACAACTCTCTGATATTCCCAATGAGGACTTGATCAACAGTACATTTTGTCAGACTAAGTTTCCATCATTACATGTGTGCCCAAAAATTGGGTTGATTTAAGTTAGCTTTCCAATAAGAACACAAGTGAAGGGAGAAGAGGGAAATTTGACAGATCACACACATTTGCTTTGAGTTAACACATTACCAAATAAATAAGAAGGATATAAAGTGTAAGTTTATGATTAAAATGTTTTATACAGCAAGCAAATCTGTAACCATAAGTCAAATTTTATCTGAAAATATTAATAATATTTATAATCTAGTATAAGTTTTTGTTTTCTTTCCCCTTTAAATACTAATGTTTTGGTCAAAGACCTCAGAGACCATAAACAACAGTAGGATCCCAGGTTCCATATAAAGCTAGGAATGAGGATGGATATTCTAAGGGAAAGTTAGTGCAGGCCTGAAATGAGCAAAAATGACTCTAGTGTGCTTGAACCCCAAGTCAAACATGTTTTGCAAGTAGGAGTTTATATAAGTCTGTAAGCTGTCTCAATATTTATGCTCAACTATGAAAAGTGAATAAAGAATCTATCTGATTTTCTTCATATGGCTTTGTGATACAGTAAAATATTCTCACAGCTAGCAACGAAATGCAAGATCACCTCTAGCAATAGGAAACACTTCAATGGGAGAAGTTTGATTGGTTTAGATTTATTGATTGAGGTTTGATTATGTTTTTAGTTCAGAATGCTCTATCTGTTACAGTAATGAGAAAATAATTACTGTGAATAAGCTTTCATGCACAGTATTTCTTTTTATCAGTCCTCTGCATATAATTGATATATACCAAAAATTAAAAACACAGCACTTTCTTGATTACTTTTTTATATATTAGTAATGGAAATAAGACTAATTCTCAGCACACTTAAGCTTCCAGGACTGAAAAAGGTGTTTGTTATTTTAAATTTTCATAATAGTTATCCATGATAACATCTATATTTACATTTTTATTTTGTGTTACATATTCTTTTTACATCAGTCAACATCTCTGTTAAATCAAATTACTCCTATCTTTAAAAGATATTCAGAAGCCAACAGGTAAAACCTTCTCAAGTACTTCAAAATAATCATAATGAGGGCAAATGAAAAACAAAGACACATGAAAACATAAGCAAATTTCCTAGATAATTCAAAATGGGTATAGTTCATTGTTAAGACATGTCTGGGTGAATATACACTAAAAACATTTTTTTTACTTTTAAGTATTCTTATTATTTAAGAGAGAAAAAGGGGAGAGAGAGAGTGAGTATAGGAGTATGGACTTGTCTGGGCCTCTTGCCAGTGCCAACAAATTCTGGACACATCTTGGCTTTACATGATGGGGGAATCAAACCTGGGTCATCAGGCACTATAAGCAAGCACCTTTAACAGCTGAACCATCTCTCCAACCTTAATTTTTAAATGACAGTTTCAGAAAGATGTCAAGAAAGAATTGAAAAATGTGTGAGCATGTTTTTAATGTGTAAATACATTAGCAATGCTGACCAAACATGAAACTTGGGAAAAGATCATTGATCATGCATAATGAGTAACTGCCAATCTCAATCACGTTTGCTGCATTAATCTGGAGACACTATGGAAATGAATTTGGAGTTCTAGACTCCAGAACAGAAAGAAAGGCACATTGATTCACACACACCCCCAGTCTGTGATATTTTTTTAATTGCATCTCAAACCTTCTTTTACAAGTTAGAAACTTATGCATTAATCCTGTCTGTTGCCCTCACTAAATATTACATCCACTTGCCCACAAATCCACTAATCCAACCTCCTAAATTCCTCTTCAACCTGACGATATCCCTGCTGTCTTCATTCCTTACACGGTTCTCATGTGCTTCACATGTTTCACTTCCTCCCCCACTAACCTTGAAGTTTACCTTTTTCAACCCACTGTTCAGAGTAGGAAGAAATAGACACCTTCTCAAGGTACAGATGGCAAAATTGCACCTCTCTCCTTAAACAGCATTCATTAGTTCTCTGTTTGCTCAAGAGGAACCTGCAGCTGTGAGGTATAACTTGCAGAGACCCTTGAGCGTCTGACCCTGGGTGTCTTTGCACCCACCTCATTCTGCACATCATCTACTCATCTAAGTGCTGAGAGCTAAGTTCTCCCAATGAAACCATACTATTTGTCTTTGTTTAAACAGAAATGTTATTTTCTATTATTATTACTTAAATTCTTTTCCAAGGTTACAGATACTGCTCTGACACTCTTATTTAGGTATTTCCCAAACCTAGGTTCCAAGATTCCCCATCTTATCACAGCAACCTGATCACACTGTTTGCCCTACTCTGCATGTTTACCCCCTTACCCCCCCCCTAAAACTCATGTGCTGATGTTGTAATTCCTAACACAGTATTTGGAAGTGAGGCACTGGGGAAGTAATTGGGTTTTAATACTTAAGGCCTGCCCACATGAGAGATTAATGCCTTTCCATTAAAGAGGGCTGGAGAGGTGGCTCATCAGTTAAAGGCACTTGCTTACAAGGCCTGATGGCCAGGTTCAATTCCCCAGTACCCACATAAACCAGATGTACAAGGTGGCACGCACATCTGGAGTTCATTTGTTGTGGCAGGAGGCCCTAACATGCCCATATGTGTGTGTGTGTGTGTAATACAATAAAAGTATTTTATTAAGAGTATAGACAAGAGACTTTTTCCCCTCTGCCTAGACACACATCAAA
Organism: Zapus hudsonius; assembly: GCA_004024765.1. Taxonomy (NCBI): domain Eukaryota; kingdom Metazoa; phylum Chordata; class Mammalia; order Rodentia; family Dipodidae; genus Zapus; species Zapus hudsonius. The sequence continues at coordinate 3,666 of PVHP010007231.1, forward strand.
AGCAGATAGATAGATGATAGGTGTAAATAGCCAGGAAGAGAGTAGACTCTAGAACTGAAAAAGCACATCATTTGAGGCAGCTGTCTGATGGGATGTTTCATAGCAGCACAAACCAACTACCCAATATTGCCATCATTTTTGCCTGTATGTAAGATTTCACAGTGATGGCAGGATCCTTTGGCATGGAAATCATCTGCGTTCAGGACCATTTTCTTACCACCTACAGCTTCTGACACAAGCAGTGTGTAATCAATAATGAGACTCTCTGAAAAGAGCAAACTGTGTGTGACATGAATCTGACTCAGTTAATTACATATCCTAATAGAACATCCATTAAATTACAAACATTTTTTTTCTTTGGTTCTTTATTACATATTAAAAATACTTTTAAGCCTGGACTTTCTAGTGCTATTTTAAATTATTATACATAATATGTGTTAAAGGAAAGAAAAGTAAACAAATTATAGAAGAGCAATTACTCTATTAGCACAATTTCATTTAAAATTAAAATCAAGGTAATTCTTTTTCATAAATGAAGGTCTTCTAGCTTTCAAATTTCACTTTCATCATCTTTGCCTACCCCGTAATAGCAAGCTGCATCATGCATTTGACCTCAGCTATAGGGATAAAAAGGATTAGTCTATAGCCTTCTTCATCTGGTTCAAATTAGTTCAGAGAAGGACATGTAAACACATTCTAAACTAAGGAGATGAGCAATTTCAGGGAAGGTTAAGAGAGCCCAAGAAAGGGAGTGTTAAAGATGAATGAGGGACATGAAAATGCAATGCCTAATGCAGCACAATTGCTTCCACAGGAAAGATATAATGGCATGTTACAGAGAAAGGAAGAAATAGACAGGTGATTTTTTTTAAAAACAGACATTTACTTAACACAGTAAGAGTTGTATTTTTGTTACTTGTTGCTTTCTGGTAGAGTAATTGCTTTGCCTTGTTTCCTGCTTTCTTATTTGTTTGAGTGATATTTACTCTTAAGGTGATGTAGGAGCATTACAACCAAATGCATCAAATGTACCTGGGGAATATATAAAAGAGCTTAGTCAAAAGGTTTTATATCAGGTATACTAAGGCAGATTCTTCAGGGGCAGGTAAGAAACTTCATGAAAAGAGGAACTCTGTGCACGTTCCTATAAGCCCAGTACTGGGAATGTAGAGGCAGGTGCATCCCTGGTGCTTACTAGCTAGATAGTGTAAAAGAATCTGAGCTCCAGGCTCAGTGCCTCAAAGAACCAGTTAGGAGATGGGAGAGGACTCCTTCCCGACATCAACCTCTCTTCTTCCCAGGTACATACACACTCATGCACATATGTGAACCCACAAACACACACATATACACACATACCCCACACATGTACACATGCAGAGCAAGAAAAGCACTTCAAACACACAGCACAATTTAAGACTTGATTTGGTATACACGTAAGATCTGGTTTCCTGGACAGCCCAAGGAAAATCATTTTCTATAAAATTTTTATTAGCATTCTATGACTACATATGCAGTGTTGATTATTATATTAAAAAAATTATAAATCGAGAAATTCTGATGAAGCAATGATCAAGATGTAAAAGGTCCTCTGAACATACTACTATGAATGTGGACATATAAAATTGACACTCTACTTCCACCTAACAGCTACAGCAAGAGATGTTATCCACTAACTCCTGTCAGCAGCAAAGCTTAATATTATTCTGGGGTTTCTTTGACAGTTTTACAGACTCACCACTTATGACTCACGTTATTACTTTTTGAGCCTGTATATTTCATATCCCCAAGAACTAACAAATGAAATTTAATATAATAATATATAGCTGATAGGAAAGAGACATTAAGCATTTAATATTTCGTGGGTCTTTTTTTAAGATTATGTTTTCACATAACATTAAACAGAAGGTAATACAGAAAAGCAAATTTTGTGCCATGGTGTTAAATCAATGAAACCTTTTATTATAAATCAGTTTTATTGCTAATGTATCATTGTTTTAATAAAAATATAATAAAATCAAAGTATTCATATAGTGAAGTATGATCTTTAATCAAGCTGTACCTCCAGATTTTGATATTGCTATCCTGTTTTCTCTGGTATGTAAGTGATAGAAGCAGGGGTTCTGTCTCTAGTACTGAGAGAAGGAAAAAAACAACCCCCTAGCAGCTTTATTTTCTAGGATACATGTTAAAAATACACTTGGGAATAAATATTAGCATCTGAAGATTCTTGAAACTCTAGCCTTGTTTCTGCTGTCTTATGACTTCGTATCAACACCTCAATCAAATCCCACATACTCCTTCTAGAAAAAAAATCAGAAGAACATGAGAAATAAAAGGTCATTTCACTACACTAGAACAACCATTTTTTTTAAACTCTCAAAATGTCAGACTCAGCTATGTCCAGTGCACTCTTGATTTAATGCTAGTGTTAGATTTTTCTATTTTGGTTCCTGACCCAAGGCAATCTCCGAAATACACAAACTGAATTCATCTGTTCATTTGTCTTTCTGTTGCTGTTGTTCTGGAGAACACAAAGGTGAGTGACCTTTCATGTTCTGGGGAAAGCACAAGATTTACATTGTTAACTAAAATAAATTTTTTTAACTTTCACACCAACCGAAGTTTATGGAATTTATGCTAACTGTATTCTTCTGTGTTCCTAAAATTGTAGTAATTATCTGATTTTCTTAGTCCTTTGTTTTCCATTACTCAATATTCCTTAGAAATTTTCACAATATAGACATAACGGGATAATTTTCACAATATAGAAGTAAAGGGATTATTTCAAACAATTTATTGGCACTCAAGACCATATATAAGAGGGCCATCACTTGAGTCGTTTACAGAACTTGCTTAAGAGATAACATTGAAACTGTCCAGTTTAATTTACATATGCAAACATTCTAAGCCTGTGATACAGCGAGTCAAATAACTTACAACTGCATATAAATAATTTCTGCAACAAAATATAAAAACTTTCTGCAATAAATAACTGCAGAAATTGTATTCTCTGTCAATCTGCTGTTCATTTTGCAGTTGGGAAACTGCATTCATTAAGTTATTTTCATGATTTTGCAGTTGGGTCCTTTCTGAGCAAGTTACTAACAATTTGAGTTCAAGGATGATTGAATTGTTATCATATATTCAAAGATAGAAAAGGTGACTTCCTCCAAGGGTAATCGGCTTTTCATATAAAGCCTTCATTTACATTTTAGAGGTAATAAGAATCTAGGATCTTCCCTTTCTTCTCTTATATTGGATTTCTCTGTCCAGGGCAGAGGACAGTCGGATATGCCTGCTGCTCTAAACTCTGATTTGGGGAAGTTGGTAGTTTTATTTTTTCCTTTAGTGAAACATTGTGTACATACGTAGACCATCTGGCCTCATTGCACAGCTCCATGAGGAATGGGATTATGGAGAACTGGAGATGTTAATTCTGTATGAAGCGAAGGTTTATTCCCTGATCTATTATAGGTTCAAGGTAACACACACACACAATACAGGGAAAAGCTAGCTTTTCAGCTTGAAGGAAGAGGCATGTAAGATCTGTCCATTATGAGATTCAGATGTTCACAACTCTGCATTGTAAGTAGACACAAGACTTCCTACCTACATGCAGGTGTGGCCTACCTGTCCTGTAGGACCCTCTTCTACGTTCTTCCTAATACACATCTCGCTAGGGTCTCTTTAAACTGCCCCATATGGCAGTGAAATATACATTGTAAAAGAAGAAGCCTTAGAATTGGACACTGGGGCTGCAAATCCAGGTCCTAAGTCTTCTACTATGTGATCTTAAGATACTCCACCTCTGTGGATCTGTTTCCTTTTCCACAAAAGTAGGTTAAGAAAATATACACACATACCACAGTTTCTTCATTGTTAGCTCTCGACAACAATGGCTATTGCTTCAGCACCACAATCCCTTGAGAACTAAGTACAAAAGGCAGAGAAAGGAGGCACTTAAATCTAACTAAGGTCACCCCTATGTTCCTCCTGCTCAACAGGGGCGTCATGACTCCTAACTTATAAGGTATATTTCACATTCACAACTAATAGGCTTTACTTAGTTCTCTTTCTTTTCCCCAGAAGTGTTTTGTTTACTAAACTATGGAAGTGCTTATTGTCTAGACTACAGATCCTGTTAAAGACCTTGGCTGGCTCTGCACAGAGTTAGTCTCTCAGTCCTCTGAGCCCCAACAGCACATCTCCACTAAGCTGCCCTCGAACTGCCTTCAACCACCAGAATTTAGACACCAGCCTCTCACACTGGATGGTGGTACCCTAGACAAGGTTAGTGTTAAATGCTTCTTATCTGCCCATACCAAAATAATTTTAATTCAGATTTTATGTTCATCATATTTTTATCATAGAAAATCTTCCTTGGGAGGGGTTGGAGAGATGGCTCAGTGATTAAGGGTGCTTCCCGTGCAAGCATGAGGGCCTTTGAAGGGCCGAGAGATCACTGGAGTTTAAGCCTCAAAATCCGCATAAATAACTGGGTGTTGCCATGGACCTTCATCCGATACAGGAACAGGGAGACCAGAACTTGTAAAAAAAAATGGCAAGTAAGACACTGACTCATGTAAGACTGGGTGGAAGAGGACAGCAAATTGCACTTGTTACTCACAACTCTATAAGTCAACATTTTCTTAGGTCAACAATATTTTGGATGAACATAGGATCAAAATCATCAATAAAATGCTAGCGAAATAAATAGCACTCAAAAAACCATGATTTTTAAAGCATCATTTTTTCAAATCTCCAAATTCTCTTTTTTCCATTTTTTTTACAATTACCCTAGTGTTGACTATACACATATTGTACAGCAGACCTCTAAAAATTACTCATGTTTCTACACTCGACTTATTATTTTCAGAAAAGTTCTTATCCCCGAAAACCACATTTCTAGTTTTTGTTTAATTTTTTGCATGTCTCGTGTAAGTGAAATAATGAAGTATTTGTTTTAGGTCTGACTCATTGCATTTAGTCTAATGCACTTAAGGTTTATCTATATGAAGAGACTTTCTTTTTTTTTTGAGACTTTCTTTTTAATGCTGAATATCAGGCCATTGTAAATCACCCCACATCTTCCTTAGCCATTCCTTTATTCATTTATAGACACTTGGTTTGCTCTCATATCTGACCTCCACTGAATAATCCTGCACAGCATGTGTATAAAAACATCTCTTTGAGATTCTGTTTTCAGTTATAATGTATATCCAAAAATTCTTTTTTCATTTTCTTTCTCTTCTTTCTAATTTTTTAAATATATATATTTATTGTCCATAATGAGTTACCAAAAATTCTTGAGTGCATTAATTGCAATGTAAGAAAAAATGAAAAGAAATAGTACAAATTCCTATTTTTAGCTGCAATCATCATGCAAGTTTGTATCATAGGCATGTATTGTATCATGGCATAATATACTTTCATTTACATCTTGCAATGAAGTAAGTTATATTGTACTTTCCTTTGTTGATCAGCATTTTTTGATAAATAAAACTATAAAACTATGCTTAGAAATGACTGAACATTAGTGTTATTGAGCAAAACCATTTGAATTCATTAGTGGGCTTGTGCTAAAATTTTTATCAAATATAATATTTTCCAATACCTTGAACTTTATTGACTCATGCTGAATAAACATACGCTAAAGTCTAAATGCAAAGTTGTTCCAAAATTTCTCTCTTCTCCTTCCCTTTCTCCTATTTCTTTTCATCATCCCTGGCTCTAATTCCCCTTCTTCATATGTGCATACATTAATTGTGAAAAATATTTCATATACTTTTAATCCCAACCACTGAGCATAAAACATGTTGTTGTACCTTATTGATATGATCAAAATCCAATAAATTATGTAATATATGTGTTTTAAGAAACTTAGAACAACTTATGCAATATTCTCTACACCATTAAATACCCCTTTGAAAGAATAATCATCATGACACTGACATTATTGGGTAAAATCACCTTTAATGTGATTTCATTAAGAAATGTGTGAAGCAAAGGGTGTGATGCTAAAAACAGAATAACATAAAACTCTACGGGATGCTTTCGCCTCTGTGATAAATGTTATAACTAACAAATCTAAAACTGGGAATTGTGTTGGGGAGATGTCTCAGTGGTTATAGGCTCTTGCCTATAACCCTGCTAGGTTCTATTTCCCAGGACCTACCTAAAGCCAGATGCACAAAGTGGCACATGCATCTGAAACTGTATAGTCTAGTGTCTCCTACTTTTTAGATCTATCTTCTAAATGAATAAAATAGATTTTATACTATGTTAATTGACTATAGCATGATATTAATTACTGGCAACTATAATAAAATATGTTATATTTTTATTCAAAAAATATTCACTTAGGATATACTTTTTTCTCCAGGACATTATATATTTTAATTGTGAAAGTCACATGAGAGGCCTTGCATGAGTAACATATTACTTAGCCTGTAGGTGAAGAAAGGAGAAATATACAAAATTCTTTTTGTGGACAGCATTTTGACAAATAACAAAATCATCTTAGAAACAGAACCCTTATTTTTAACATAAAGATTCAAAACAAACCATAGTTTTTTTTACATTATTTTACTACCTAAATATGGATTATTTTCATTACTGACCAAACATACAATACATAACTGAAAATGAACCCCCTTCTATTCACCCTTGCTGCTTTAAAGTAAACAGAAAATAAGCTACTAGCTATCAGAGTCTTGAAAATGATAGCATAAAGTAATACAATTAAGAGAATAAAGTTAATCTTACTATCAAAATGAATTACTTTTCCATTCATTTTTTTAATGATGCTTCTCTGATGAGACTACATGGATTTTAAGCTAAACATAGGAACACTTCCTGGTCTCAAATCCCTAGCAACTTCCTCAGCAGAGGTGTGAACTCAGGCTCCAGTAGAGGATTTTAAGTCATGAAAATTCATCAGAGTTATTTTTGACTTTGTCTTCTAACACCTAAGTTTTCATAGACGTGCTCAGTAAATGCTTCAAATACTGGCAGATATTTGTTAAATAATATATTTACTTCTTCATTTTGTTAAGCCTCCTATGAGAAGGTAGACTTAAGGCTTCCATGTGTTGTGTGCCTCCAACTGGTGCAAAGACCAAAGTCACTTAAGTACCAGAAAAGTACTGAGTCTTGAAAAAAATCAGTGGGAACACTGCACCCTGCTGTCACTCTGTCTTAATTTCATGTTCATTCATAACTTTTTTGATATATAGTTTAAATACATAACAATTTACCCTTTAAGGTGTATAAGTTTGTGTTTTCCAGGAAATTTAAAATGCATAACTACCACTATTAACTTCACAGCATTTCCATCACTGTACAGAATCTTGTGTTCAAGTGCCTGGCAATGACTGATCTTCTTTCTACTTCTGTGGAGTTTAATATTCTGAACATTTCACTTAAGGAAGCCGACCATTTGTGAATGGTTTCTTTCACTTACAATGATGTTGAAAGTCATTCATTTTTTAATCCATCATATATCAATATTTTATTATTTCTTATTGTCAAATAACCTTTCATGATACAAATATACCTGTTTATTCATTTAAAACCTGATGGGAAATCAAGTTTCCAGGTGGGCTTAGGAGATATTTTTGTGTATCTTTTTTAGAGACATTTGAATTCAAATATTTTTTATTATTGAGTGGGTGATTTTCCTCTTTTATTGAATTGTAAAAGATCATCCATACTCTGGTTACAACTTTTTTATTACATATATGAAATGGGGCTTGGGAAATGGCCCAGTGGGCACAGTGGTTGGCACTCAAGTCTGAGTACCTGAGTTCAACACTGACCCCACATAAAGAGCTGGAAGCCAGAAGGCTTGGGAGGGAGAGACATGAAAATTTCCTGGAAGTGAACAGTGGAGGCAATGGCAGCAGCAAGCACAGAGTGAGATCCAGAAGAGAAGCCCTGCCTCAAAATGTGAAGTAGAAAGAATGACCCAAAAGTGGCCCTCTGAACTCCATATGGACACAGTGCAGTGTGAGCACCCACACACTCTCTAACACACAAATACAATCTCTCTCTCTCTCTCTCTTTCTCCCACTCCATAGACTGTTGGCTCATTTTATGATGTCTCTTCAAATGTAAAAGTTTTCAATTATGATAAAATCTACCTTATCATTCTCTTGCTGCATATATCTGTGTAATATTTAAGAACTTATTGTCTACCTCATGATTATGAATTTTATTCCTATGTTTGTTTTAATAGTCTTATTTTATTTACTTACAATTAGGTCTGTGTTCCATTTTGAGTTATTATCTGCATGCTTTATAATTTCATTCTTTATCATTACAATTACAGTTTCAGTCTCTCCTGTGTAGATACCTAGTTGTCCTGGCACCACTTCCTAAAAAGATCATCTTTTACTACTGAGTTATCTTAGTATCTTGTTGACCACTCAAAGAATATTTTAAAGTAATCATACCTATTAGCTTCTTTCTTGTTCTATATTAGATGTGTCTAAGGTTATATCTGACTGTTATAAGATATTCTTGTGGCTCCCAAATAGTTTCATTTCAAAGTTAAGACTTTTTAAAAATTATTGATTTATTTGCAAGCAGAGAGATGCAGAGAGAGGAGAGACAGAGAGAGAGAGAGAGAGAGAGAGAGAGAGAGAGAGAGAGAGAGAGAGAAAGAGAGAGAGAATGGGTGCACCAGGATTCCAGATACATGTGCTCCTTTTTTGTATCTGACTTTATTTGGGTACTGGGGAATTGAACTCGGGTTCTTGGGCATTATAGAAAAGCACCTTAACCACTAAGCCATCTCTCCAGCCCCAAAGTTAAGACTTTTTAAAGATATAATTAGCATTCACACTGATCAAAGCATTCCATGTTAACTCTGTCACACTCTGAGGGCCATTCTAAAGCATGTTCATTTTTTTACAGCTGTACCTGTGGTCATTCATTCACTCATTCATTGAAATTTTATCAATAGCAGGGCTAATTATGTAAGTCAGACTACTTACAGGCCCTTGAACTTATGAAGATATAACAGTACAGTGGACAATTCTTGCCTCTAGGCTGCAGAGAAACATTTGCTTCTCTCAGAATGCATTTTCATTTGGGGGAATGGATTTTCCTTCCTCCACCTCTTGAAGTTCCTATCATTGGTTCTTTCTTCTTGCACTCCATATATATAAATAAAAGATATGAGCAACTTAGAAATTCAAGCAGAGGATAGAAGGACAAAAGAAACTGTTTGAGTTCATCCATCTCTACAAAGCTACCTGGGAAAGGTGAATATCATTTCCTTCCTACTCCTCAGAGTCTGGTTCCTCCCTACTTGAAGCCCTGTTCATAAATATTCTTTTTAACCATCATAACTATAACATAACTGTCAAATATATCCATGCATTTTCCTAAGCTAACCTCGATTCATTGCTTGAAAAATAATCCTAAATTACACAATCAATTCAAACCACTCCACTGAAGATTCTGATCTCGTTTTCTAGGATTTCCCCTTGAGTGACTTCTGATAAGGTTTTTCTCTGATTCTGCTTCATAGCTAGATGGATACAAGTTGCAGAATTCCTTGACTTAATGAGCTCATTTTATCAACTGGATTGTACTATTAATATCATCATAAGATGCTACCTTTCTGGGAAATACCACCTCAAAAACTTCCACAGAGCCCTGAATGAATATTATCTAGGAGTTATTTTTTACTAAGTTAAACAATCCTCTCCCCAAACACTTTGTATTAATTAAAAGATTTTAAAACCAGGAAAAAAAAATAAACTTCTACATATAATTTAAATATGAGAAGCAATGAATTATGTTTTTTCCCTATGCTCATATGCTGAATGAAGGTTCATTATATATGAACATCCACATTAACCTGATGGGATGCCTTGTTCCTGGACACCTGATGGCCTAGTGGCATCCATATTACCAGGGACTCCCTTCCCAAGGACACATGTTCCATTTCCCCCAGAATAGAATAAATGCACACTGCTGTGAGGAGCCATGTTATCTGACAATCAGTTAATGAAGTTCTGGTTGACTCACTCCTCCAGAGAGCTTAACTCAAACCATTCCCGGTGTGTACCCATGTGGGAGTCCTTATCCTGCTGGGCTGAGGTGCACTCATCTGCGGTAACAGAGCCTGGAGCGCAGGGCATTCCACTTCATTGCCCTTCTTCCTGTTCATGTTTGAGATAAAGTCTCTTTTTGATCCTGGAGTCTCTTGTTTTGATTGTCTGTTGTTTGTTTCATAATCTTTGGCCCTGGGTCTCTGGTCCACATAGAATTAGGGATACAGATGTACATGGTCATGCCCAGCTTTCTGTGGTGTGTCTTGAAGATTAAGACTCAGGTAGTCTTGGGTGCTGTAGCCTCAGGCCTTCTGAGGGCATAGGAAGCTCACTTAACCACTGAGCAATCTCTGCAGCTCATTTTTCCTACTTTTGAAACACACTCTGTTAGTGGGCTTAGCCTATTGCATCAAAGTACCACAGAGTGGATGACTTCAATCACAGAAACTCACTGTCTCACAGTCCTGGATGCTAAGTCTATGAGGAAGCCTCTCTTCAAAAGGCCAAGATGGCTACCTACTTGCTGTGTCCTCACACAGCCTTTCTCCCACATGGACTTAAAAACGATTCATCCCTAGTATCCCTCTTCTTATAAGAAGACTAGTTCTGTAGCATTAGAGCCCTGCTCTGCTAACTTCACTTAGCCTGAATCATCTCCCTTCAGTCCCCCACATCTAAATCCAGCAGGCACATGGGGGACTACAACTTCATATATAAATCTAAGTATATAGCACATACAATTTTGAACATCTTTAAGGTAATATATGATCACTCTACTTTGTCTCCCTTTTCCCTTTTCCATAAAGTTATTGCCTTTGGAATATTTGTCATATATTTCCTCATATGCCTTATTCTCATCAGATTTTAATACATAAATGAGCATGCTTCCCTGGGCATTCAAAGAACTATCACTGGCATAGTAATCACTATGGGATATGGTTTGGATCTAAAGGTGTCTCTCAAAGGCTCCTTTGTGCTTGGTGAATATCTAATAGGGTTTTGAGAGAGGATTGATTTATGAGAGCGGCCACCTTATCAATGGGTTAATCCATAGATGAACCCACACTTTAAGAAGCTATGAGGAAGTGGGGCCTGGCGGATGGGGACATGATTTTGAAGGATATATCTTGTCTCCAAATCTTTTCCCCCACCATCTCTCTTCTTTCTGGTCACTACTGGATTAGAAGCTTTGTGCAAATCCATGTCTTCTGCCATGACATTCTCCCTCACCATACATGGACCCAGAAAAATGGAACCCAATGACCATG